>CALNVZ010001404.1:27289-44811 GCA_940671915.1 Paracentrotus lividus
TTTTCCTAAATAAGAAAAGGGGTCCTACCTATCTCTTGGCCGGATCAGTGCGAAGCCGTTTCCCCCCACCTCATATTGCCGGCGCCAAAAAAAAAAGAAAAAAGGGGGAAGAGAAGAAAAATAAGAAGAAAAAGAAGGAAAAAGAAGGAGAAGAAATAGGAGATTAAGTGAAAACAGTAGGACAAAAATAAAAAAGAAAAATAAAGCTCAAGGTACCATATCCAAAGTTTTTCCGTCGCCACGCTGTACCTGATTTAACTCTCAGTTCATATGAGGATTAAAAAAAGTGCCTTAAAAATATTTCAGCCTCTCAACTCTGGCCTCGGATTACATTTGTCTTTTCTGTCTGATTGAGATATTTTATTCCTCTTTTGGCAGACAATAGCGCTCAAAATGTAAAGCCTTTCCTGGTCAATCATATAACTAAAAATTATCAGCCGGCTTTGCGGCTCACATTTATTGTTACTGAGAAGTGTCCTTTTAATTCGAGCATAGCAACCAAACCTTAAAAATTGTACTATTTTTCATGGTGATTATATCATATATATTTTCAGATCGCGATCGCGTGGACATTATTAATGAAATTATCTTCTATGACTAAAATGGGACCGCTTTCTAGGTGATAATAAAAATTATCAAAAAATTCAGCTCGCGCTTCGCCGCTCGAAATTTACTAATGACTATCATAATATCTTTTTCATTAGCTGATTAGCGTAGCCAAAAAAAAACGCCAAAAATGCACTGCTTTCAGGTTGATAAAAAAAAAAATCGGCTCGTGCGCTTACGCGCTCGCATTTGAATTAATTAAGTATTTCTTTTATGAGCATAGCACCAAAAATGCACTTGTATATAAAACAAATTGGGCCGCCTTCCGCGCAATATGATTGTTTAAGAAGATAAGACTTTTTCATTGGGTTTACACAAAAAAAAAACTTAAAATGCCATTTCAGTTGAATATGTATAAAAAATTCGGCTCGCCGCTTCGCGCTCAGCCATTTGTTTAATTAGTAAAAGATTTCATATGAGCATAGCACCAAAAAATGGCTCAAAAATGCAGTATTTTCAGGTTTGATATATTAACAAAATTTTGGGCTCGCGCTTTCGCGCTCGCATCTGTTAACCCTTCCGCTGCGGCAGGCCCTATATGGCCACTGAGACTGGTTACTCGCTGCAGACGGCAGCCCATATATGCCCACAAAAAGATTTGTTTTCAGCAGCAAAATTTACCCGCTATTTAAAAAGAATAAGAAGTAAAATGTACGAAACCCTTCTAAAGAACACCAACTATCACTATACCTGTTAAAAATCATACCTTTCATTGAAATTTCCAAAAAATGTGATTTTGCTAACAACACGATCTCTTCCTGTCTGCTTTTTCGCAAACGATCTTTGGGTTACATAAACAAAACGGTGCAATAGAAGGCGACTCGCACAGCCGTACCGCGCGCTGCCGAGTTTCCCAAATCCTCTGCGTGATACATAGGAGTGAGCGTTCTTTTCGTATTCTTAGGGGGGGGCGGCGGTGGAGAGAGGGAGAAGAAGGGGGCAGGCCGTCCGCTAGCAGTATTACACATGGAAGACGGACATGAAATACTATAAAGCGAAAGGAGTAAAGAAAAAAAAGCCGCAATTTCAAGAAGTAAATTAAAGGAAATACCGAGTCAAAAAGGGCTGAGCTTTTTATCCCCCCGTTGAAGGACTGTTTTCAAAATGAAATAAATTTTTTACATTGCAAACCGTAAACGGGTAGTTCTTGGAATATCACAGTTGATCAAATCCATGTACTTTATACCAAGTCAAATTAAACGATATCATTGAACTTTTTTTAACTCGCTAAATTACAACCACTGATTTGCACTCTATATATATTTTCTTGAAAAAAATTGTAAAAAGTTTATTGAACCCATTTTCGAATTTTATCTAAGCATGTAAGGATATTATGTAGGCTTATTATAGGAGGACTATGTGCTTGATGATACAAAGATTACATGTAAAAAAGAAGTTAGATCTGCTTTGATAGGAGATGGTAACAAAAAACAGGGTAGTCCATATTATGTCTATTGTCCCCATCCCGAGTAATCAATTAACTCATTCTTTGCGCGGAGCCCGAGTATACCTTCTCACTATTGTGTCTCCAAGGCATCTCCAAGGCGGTAGTCATGGGGCCCAACAATCCTGGTATCACAAGCTTTAATTAGTAATAGCTTTGCTTGTGATTATCCCACAAAGTTATCACTGTCAACTTAGCCCAAATTCTACTGATAGGGGCTGTGGAAAATTGAAATACAGCAGATAACTGACACATAATTTCATGTAATATTGAATTCTTCCCAATTTTTTCGACCTTTCGATCTACAAATACATGTGTGCCAATAATAAAAGAGTATAAAGAAAATATGATAAAAAGTAAATTTTAAAAAATACATACAATATTGTTTTTTTTCAATAATAAATGTATCAAACTGTGTGGATATGCGCCGATTTTTGATGTCCCATCCAATCTTTCTTGATCGATCACTTTTTTCAGTAAATACCATGTTTCTCCTCTCCATTTCTTTTTTTTCTTTTCGTTTCATTTTTTTTAAATGTCTTGTTGTTGTTTTTTTGTTTTTAGCGCAAGGGTTCCGTAAGGGTGTTTTCACGGAGAGAGAGAGAGAGAGAGAGAGAGAAAGATAGAAAGAGAAGAGATGACAAGAGTAAAATTGCGTCTTTCACTGGTAGGATGAGGATGATAAGGAAGGAAAAGGGAGAATAGGAGAGAATTGATCCATCCATTTCTGTTATTTTGTTATGTCTTATAGAAATATGTCGATTAATCGTTGTCGTAAAATTATTGAATATATCAGCAAACGGAAGAACCTGGGGCCACGGATTTTCATTTCATTTCCTTTTTCCTATTTTAGGCCCCCCCCTCTCCTCTCTCTCTCCTCTCTCTCTCTCTTTCTCTCCCCCCCCCCCCCTCCCCCCCCCTATCTCTCTCTCTCTCACTTTTAACAACATCTTATTCTCTTTTCCCTTTTCTTCTCCTCTAGCTTGTTTTCTACTTCAAGCTTTAATTGCATTACAAATTAGATTTAATTTACCATTTTTGATGAAGATGACGATGATATGACAACGATGATTACAATGAGCCCAATGATATTATAGACATATAAAACTTATGAACGATACAGAGAATTTGAAAAAAATAACAAAACACGATTTATAAACTGTTATTATTTTATTTTTGCCGACACTTAAATTCAATCACATTGAAAAAGATGAAATTATTTAATCCTATAGGTTCAGAAAGAGATGTGGTTAAGAAAGCAAAATAATATATATATATATATATATCTTGTGTATTATGTCGCTGTTTTTTTTTTATTTAGGTGGCAAGAAATATCCATACATACAAAACATTTTTGTTCAAAATGTGTGTGAATATGTAGCCAATGTAAAAAAAAATTGGGGCGAGGAGGGATGGGTGTTTTACTCCAATTTATATACATTTGTATCAGTTTTACTAAGTTTTCTTCCGTCTTCACTTTCTTCCTCCCAATCTTTGACCTTATTTTTCTTTTTGAAGACATTTTTCTCCCATGTTTGTTTGTTTATAATTTTTATGCACTTATTCATTACGAATTACCGTAAATATCAGACTTTTCTATAACTGAGCTCAACCAAAAATATGTGATATCTATGAAGTTCAGTACATTACGAAAAAGTAGTGCGGTTTATGGTCATTCATCCCTATACCAAACACATGTGTTATTATGTTCATGCTGAGGCACATAGAGAGCAGAAGCAGAGAGTATGGGAGAAGACAGATAAAGAGAAAGAGGAGAGAGATAGATAGAATAAGAGAGAGATGCGATTCTTGATACGACATTTTTGTTTGATTATTTTTTGTTGTCCATTTTAAAACGTGTTTAACACGAATATAAAAACAGTAATTCAGGCTTTAATAGTACACAACATGATATGGTATGGATTATTGTGTACAATCATACTAACATCACCCTTTTTGAAATTCCTCTTTTCAAAGAATGACTAGCATGACAAAGGGACCTGTTATATAACATGCTATAGAGCTCCTGCTATCTTAGTCCCGTATCTGTTACGTGGTTTAGAGTTGTACGGCAATTGACAATAGAATCGAACAATAGCACCGTACGAGAAAAAACTCCCAGCACGAAAAAAACCTCCCAAACGTGTACAACTTCTGTACAGCTGGAAGTTTCTCGTGCACTGGAAATGCACTAAGATAAAACCGGAAATCCATTGAAATAATGACGCCAACAATGATTGTTTGTAGCCGCTTTATCCTTTGACTGCCGAGTGTTGTGCAATTGTCGCTTGTCATGCATTTTTAAATATCACGTCTTATTCATTAAACAATTCAGTGGCACTGGCGGAAGGAACAATTAACCAGGGAGGTGGAACGGGAGATTTATTCTTTTGAATTAATTCCTAATAGCTCAACGAATTTTTTCTTTCACAAATGTGAAGTGTCCATATTTGGCCAAAAGCAAATGAAACGTTGAGTTGATTCCGATTATCACGCTACATGCATGCGCAAAAGTCTCACGTTAGGTGCATGCGCACCAATCTTTTCCTTATTACTATTTTGTATGTTGTTTTTGTTTTTGTTTTTGTTTTTTTTCTTATTTTGGGAGGGGCAAAAGTTTTAATAATGGGAAGGGGGACATGTAAATTTTCCACTATTTAAATATTCAAACTCTTTACAGAGCACACATAAACAATAAAACGTCAATGTTCATTAACAATATCCACTCGGCGTCGAAATCCCTACATCTATCAATGATTATAAATAATATGGACCTTTGAAGAATGTGGAATTTGTTCCATTCTTTTGTGTTATTTTTTGTAACATGTTGTATGTATGTATGCTCGCTATATTTGAAATGGAGCGGGAAATTCTTTTATTGTTGATGAAAAATGTAATCCATGCTTAACAAGGTATATTATCAAAGCAGGATTATCTTTCTTTGAGAAGCTTAAGCGGTTCCAGGTTATGGCTGACATGGCACAATGACAACGGACAAAGGTTCAGATTCAGGCGGAACCAGTTGCCTGAATGAACTACTCGTTTAGTATTTTGAATCCCAATTTGCATAACTGTTGTTGCTATCAACTGACAAACACGTTCCTTGTCTCACATAGCAACACACTAATATATGCAAAATAGGAAATCGAGTGGGGCCTATTTTATGTCAAGTGCCATTAATAATTCAGTAGTCTTGAAAAGAAAACATTAGTTTACATTTTTCAGTGAAAATATAATGTGTGTTTCTTCTCCTCTGTAGAAAATTATGGACGTATAGGTGGATCTGACGTCGCGGAGATGTCTCTGAGACTCGAACACTCGGAGACGTCTCCGATAATTGTTTTATGTATCATCAGAGACAGTCTCCACGACCAGAAAAAAAAACCCACACAGATTCGTAAGAATGTTCTATTTTCCCTCGACTCATGAGATATCGCGGAGATTCATGAGACGCTCTGTGCGACCACTTTTAGATCTTTCCCCGACCAAAAATCAAAAACCGTATCAAACCCGTCCAAATCAGTCTCCAATCAGGTCTCATGGCAAATACCTTAGATACCACCATAAAGTGGTATCTCACTTTGTCTCCCGCGCCATGGATACTCCAGGACGTCTCCGATATAAATATATTTTTTTCTGTCGCGAGCATTCGCGGCGATCCCGGGGAGACGGGGGGGGTGGACGTGTCCCCCCTCCCTCGGATTTTTAAGGGGGATCGTTCCCTTCGATTTTAAAAATGAACAATTTTTATGTAGTGATTAGCTTGTGAAGCTAATAAAGAGGTAAAATGTATGTCAAATACAATGCTAAAAGTATATATAAGCAGACAGAATTTTCGGCTCGCGCTTCGCGCTCGCAATCATTTCATTAGTTTTCTGCATAATGTGCGAAGTATGCAAATTGAGTGTATTATTTTTTCACTTGGGTGTTTCTGCCCCCCCCCCCCCCCGCTTTGGTCGTGGGAATATCTCGGAGACGTCTCTGAGACGTCTGCGACAAAAAACATCCAAAACAATTTCAAACCATTCTCAAATTAGTATCAACTAGTCCAACTCCGTTTTTCCAGTGTAATGACAAAGTGACTTGCACCATTAGTTTATTGTTGGTTTTTGCGTCAGTGTCTTTCTACAAAATGTCAGGTCAAACTAATACTTCAATCGTGTCGGAAAAATGTCATTTTTGATGATTAACATGCAATTAATCTAATACGATGTGGAAAGTTCTATAATGCACCTCATTATTAAACAAAGTTTTAAACAACATTTAACTTCAAGAAACGAGAAAATAGATAAATTAGCTTCCTCCGACATAAAAACCCGCAAAGCCATATCAAATTCTAAACCGCCTATACCCCTAGTTTAGAATTCTTTAGAAATGTGTGTACATAAATGATCCCGAATGACGTCATCTGAATCTACTTTCGTAACGATAGGACGCACGCTTCACTGACGCTTCATAGAGAAGCGTGCAAATCAGCGTTGCATTCTCGTCTCATTTACCCTTACTATTTCGTGCAGACAGCACAACTCTAACACCCCGCAACAGAATACGGGCCTGAGAGTTTCTTTACACACTAGCAGACGACGCACTTGTGCTTGTAGACGAATAGCCGGAAGTTCACACAATTGCCAGTTTCAAGCCGTGCGTGCTGTCGTGCGTGCGATCAATTAATAGCTGTTTGTACACAAACATAATAGGAGAGTCAACACATCGAAAAGCCGTAAAGAGGTTACATTTTCATTTTAAAATTACACCTTATTCTCCACGATTGTAGACCATATTTCAGCAAGTTAAAGAAGAAACTTAGCTTTAAAGTTTTGTGTTCAAACTTTTTATGATTCACATTTAAAAGAGAAATAACAGCTTTCTAAAGTGAAACTACCCCCAAATTTCGGTCCCGAACTATCCAAGCTGAAAAATGGCTCCGTCACAGGGGAGTGAATTCGCAAATACCGCGCCGCAGCAAGGGTTAAAGAGATAAGTATCTTTTTCATTAAGCATGTTAGGGTTGCCCACAAAAAAAACGCTTAAAATGCACTGTTTTCAGTTGATATGTATAGAAAATTCGGCTCGCGCTTCGCCCGCATTGTTAAATTAGGTGAGAAATTTCTTTATGAGCACAGCAACCAAACAATGCTTAAAAATGCACTATTTTCAGGTTGATATATTAACAAAATTTTGGGCTCGCAATTGTTTAATGAGATATCTTTTTCATTAGGGTAGCACAACAACCGCTTAAAATGCACTGTTTTCAGGTTGATATATATATTTTTTTAAATCGGCTCGCGCTTCGCGCTCGCATTTTTAATTAAGTGAGTATCTTCTTCATGAACATATCACCAAAAATGCTTTAAAATGCACTATTTTCAGGTTGATATATCAAAAAATTTCGGCTCGCGCTTGCATTGTTTTCGAAAGCATCTTCTTTATGAGCAAAGCAAACACGCGTTAAATGCACAGTTTTCAGGTTGATATATCAAAAATTTTCGGCTGCCCTATACGATTTTTTCCCTAGCTCGCGCTTCGCGCTCGCATATCATTATTCATGAAGAAAATAATAAAGCATACAAAGAAGGCATTCATAGAATTTTAGATCATAATCAGCTTAGCTTGATTAGGGCTAGGCCTGGATCTACTATAAAAAAAAAAAAAAAAAAAAAAAATGAAAAAGAGACTTAGTCATTTTCAAAAACTCTGTCAGCATCGGGGAGGGGGGGGTGGGGGTTTGGGAGGGGGTAATAAAAAAACATCCCGAAATATGTTGGTGCTGAAAAAAAAATTGAGCCCCCCCCCCCCCCCCCCAATCCTGAAAATCTTCCGAAGCCTATGTCAAGGATGTACAATATAGTTTTGGACGACAACAAGATATCCTATCATTTCCTTGTGTTAAAAACATGAAAGCATTGAGGACCCAATCATTAGGTAGTAGATATGGGGGGGGGGTGGACGTAAATAAGATGAAATTAGAGTCCCTTTACTAGGAGAGCATGGCAACTCGAGATTTTAACGCCATGTTGCTTCCAATATTACCCAAATTCTTTTTGAAGTTCATGCGACCCTGAATTTTGTCAATAAACTGCCATGTTGATTCCATGAAGTTGGCCTCATAAGAATAACAAATATAGGAGCACCGAAGCGCGAGCGATTTTTTTCCTTCTTTTTTTTTACTTAGGGAACTGAAAGCATCGCGTTTTAAACTACTTTCTTGTATTTTTATTCATAAATCTTCATAAAATTTCTGCCACAAGAAACTGGGAGGTTAACTCCCCTGTTCTTTTCTTTTTTTTTTTGTCAAGCCGGACCCTACTCGCCAGCGTGGGGGGGGCGTCCGACACCCCCACCCCCCCCCCCCTAGTTACGGACCTGCACAATGGACCAGGGTTGGCTCCGTCCTTCCGATCTTGAACAGTTTGCAAATGCCATAACTGCCAATGGAGCAGCAATTACGAAATGGGTGGGCTTTGTTGATGGAATTGTGCACACTGTTTGCAGGCCCTCACTGCAACAACAGGTCATGTACAATGGCCACAAAATGATTCACGCCCTAAGTTTCAATCTGCAGCAAATGAGATGATCGGCAATCTGTAGGGGATACCGGGGACAATTGTAACAGTTTTTTCCAAATTTGACCTATCAACTCTATTAAAGCTAAATACTTGCTTAAAACTTAATAAAATGAAATATGCATATCTTAGCTTGACATATGAATAGGTTTGGGTTAAGTAAAAAAAGTAATTTTGAAGCCATTACCATTTCAAAACAAAAGGTCGAGTGTTACAATTGCCCCGTGTCCAGGGGCAATTGTAACAGACGTACGGGGCAATTGTAACACATGAAATTGTAACATTTTGTTTTCCTTTATCAAAGCTATGCACTTGACAGAGTCAAGATTTAACATCATTAACCACATAAACTAATTAAAATGAAATATCAATATTTCTTTGCCCTGTTAACAAAACGTATATTGAACATATATTTTCAGTTATCATATTGAAAATATATTTTAATCCATTATGGGGGTTCCCATCTCTCTCTCTCTCTCTCTCTCCTCTTTCTTTCTTTCTGTCTTTCTTTTTTCTTCTTTCACTTCCTCTTAACCTTTTTACTTTCCTATATGGGTCCCTTCCCCCTCTCTCTCTCCGGCTCGCCCTTTCCCTCCCTTCCTCTCTCTCTTCTTTCTCTCTTTTAATGTGTGTGGGTTTTTTTAATAAACAAAAAAACAAAACAAATGTGGGGGGGGGGAGGTTCCCTACACTCTTTCTCATTTTATAGGACCCTATTGTAAATAAGCCTTTAAGGATTTCATGGGCTATCCTGTCAGTTTTTTGTTTGTTTTTGTCTTTTTTTACCATGTACACTAGACGAATAAAATAAAACCATTTAACAAATCAATTTATATATTCACAGTTATTTAATTCTCATGTTTGAGCTCATAGATAAGGTTACCTGTTGTCCTTGTAAACAAAGCACTATAATTGACTGTACATTCAAACTTATGAAGTTCTGAAGTTATTTAGTAAAGTGATATAAATTATTAAAACAACAAGAATGGAAAAAAAAAAACCTGAGGCTCTAATTACAATGAAACAAATAATAAACACGCTAAAGGCACCCTTTTTCGGACAAAATCAATATTTGTTTTGCCCTTCTAACAAAACGCATTGGATAGATATGTTATAAGTTATTTTAATTCTCATGTCTGAGCTTATAGATATAGTCACCTTTTGTCATTGGTAGGCATTATAATTGACAATACATTCAAAGTTATGAAGTTCACATGCTTGAGCTTATCGACGAGGCTACTCTTTGCTGTTTTTCTTTATTTCCAAGTCTACTCCTATTTACAATTTTGGCATTAAATGAACCTATTACACAATGTTCACTTTCTACATATTTTCAACCTTTTCTTTTTTAGTGAAATGGTATAAGTTATGGGGGGGGGGGAACAGGAAAAAATACTGAAAGCTCTGGTTACAATGAAACAAAATTGATAAACAAACTAAAGACACTTTTTTTCGGACAACATCAATATTCCTTTGCCTTTTCAACAAAACGTATTGGACAGATATGTTCAAAGTAATTTAATTCTCATGTCTGAGCTTATAAATAACGCTTTTTTTTCCTTGTAAATAAAATAAATGATTGACAGATAATAATAATAATAATAATAATAATAATAATAATAATAATAATAATAATAATAATAATAATATGGTTTTATTTACCCTGGGTAGCCACTTCAGTTCTGACAACTGTTCTCCCAGCGGGCCCTGCATGATGTTATTATTACCCCCAAGCTCCTTGTTAAAAGGCAACTTTAGGTACCATTGTTGTAAGTCTTTGGTATGACTCGGCCGGGTTTCGAACTCACGACCTCCCGTTCATGAAAGCAAGGAAGGCTACCTTTTTACGGGCGCTCTAACCGATTGAGCTATCATGTTCAACGTTGTGCAAATCTCATTTTTAAGCCCCCCCCCTTTCGTCAGCAAACGTGTACAACAAAAAACGGGAAAATGACCATATATTGTAATTTTTGGCCTGCTCAGCCCCATGCCGCTCAACGCCTCCACTTTCAAAAACGCTCCGTGGCCCCTGATTGGTTATATATTAGCTTGTTGTTGATATAGCGGAAAGCTGCTTAAAGTCCCCGACCGGACCGAGAAATCAAAACCCAAATAACATATGAAATGAAAGCTAATAATTTTACATAATACAACAATTCCAAATTTAAGCGTTTTTATTGTCCATCTAGAAAGTATTTCATTAAAAAAAAAAGTGATCAAACCTCAACCAGGCCATCCCTCCCAAATACTCGAAAAATTACCCCTACTTCAATGGCGCGGCTGATGATGTCAAAAGATGTTAACGGAATGCTACATGCCAAATGTTGAATGAATTTGCCCTTTCATTTCATAACAATATAATTCTAGCACACATGGGGTTTATTGTTCTGACATAGCAATACAAATGTGTTTTCTAAAGGCTACACCCAATAATACCTGGCTGTAGCATTCCCTTAACATTCTTTGACGTTATCGCCCGCGCCATTAAAATAGGGGTAACTTTTCGAATATTTGGGAGGGATGGCCTGGTTGAGGTTCGATCATCTTTTCATGAATACTGTTATGAAAATTGAATTATTTTTTTGTGTATTTATGTTATACGCTTACTTAACTTTCAATCGATGTAAGGTTGTATTTACTCCGTCCACGATCTTTAATACCGAGTTCCTACGGGATTTACTTTAACAGAAACAGAAACAGAACAGTCCTTTAGGGGCAATTGTAACAGCTTGTTACAATTGCCCCTGACAGAGGCGACCATATTTAAAGAGATTTTTTGGTATCTTAGCTTAGGTATTCATCGTTGAAACGTTAGCAAAATATGACCTACGAACATAATTTCTAAATATACAAAAATGACAGCCGTAGCTCATCCACATATTTGTTCAGAAGAAAAACAATGGGTAATGTGAAATATTACTTTCCTGCTCTTCTGTAAAAAGTTCCACGAACTGTTAAATCTGCTAACACTCATACAGCATGTGGAGCGATGAAATGCGCATACTCTGTATAAATTTTAAGTTTGTAGCGTGTTTCTCCTAAGAATGGGAGCCTCTGTTACAATTGCCCCGTGTTACATTTGTCCCCGGTCTCCCCTACGGGCCCATAGAGGGGAAGAGTCATTACTGCTACATGTACCTCATCAGGATATCAAGACTCCTTAACCAGCATGAACAAAGATCAATTGATACTGCTGGCCCAGACATGTGCAAATTTAGTGATGTTGTATTGTTAATGAACTCTCATATTATTTCTTAGAAGTCATCCAACAGGATGTAGGGGAGACCGGGGACAAATGTAACACGGGGCAATTGTAACAGAGGCTCCCATTCCTAGCAGAAACACGCTATAAACTTAAAATTTGTAGAGAACATGCGCATTTAATCGCTCCACATGCTGTATGAGTGTTAGCAGATTTAACGGTTCGTGGAACTTTCTACAGCGGAAAAACCGTTTTTTTAGCATAAAAGTAATATTTTATATTACCCATTGTTTTTCTTCTGGACAAATATGTGGATGAGCTACGGCTGTCATTTTTGTATATTTATAAATTATGTTCTTAGGCCATATTTTGCTAAAGTTTCAACGACGAATACCGAAGCTAAGATAGAAAAAAAACTCTCCAAATATGGTCACCTCTGCCAGGGGCAATTGTAACAAGCTGTTACAATTGCCCCTGTTTCTGTTAAAGTAACTCCCGTAGGAACTCGGTAAAGCAGATTTCCGCTGAATCAACACCAAGCTATTAAATAACCAATCAGGGGCTGCGGAGCGTTTTTGGAAGTGGAGGGGCTGAGCGGCAAGTGGGAGGGGAGTTGGGGGGGGGGGGCTGAACAGACTAAAAAAAATCACAAATGTATGGTCATTTTTTCCGTTTTTGTACACGTTGGCTGACGAAGCCCTCCCAGGCTCCGTGGCCCCTGCAAATTACATAGAAAACATTAAAATTGTCCCGGAATTTGTTGCTTCCTGTAAACATAATTAAAACATAATCTGAAACCTCTGAACCATGGAGCTAGCCTGATTAGACACAATTTGTCAAGGGGCATTATGCTACAAAATATATATGAAGAGAGTGAACATTAGGTTCCTTTAATGCCAAAATTGTAAATAGGAGTAGACTTGGAAATAAAGAAAAACAGCAAAGAGTATATCCTCGTCGATAAGGGCGCTTTCTCACTTCGCGGAGACGTCTCTGCGACATAAAAGAAATTTCGCCTCGGCGACGGATAAATAGTATTAGAGACGTCTCCAAGACGTCTCCGCGACAATTAATGAAAAAAAATCCGTCTCCGAAATTCAGGAGACGTCTCGGAGACGTCTCTAATACTATTTATCCGTCGCGGAGACAAGATTTCTATTCTGTCGCGGAGACGTCTCCGCGAAGTGAGATAGCACCCTTAGCTCAAGCATCATAACTTCAGAACTTTGAATGTATTTTCAATTATAATGCTTTACAAAAACAAAAGGTAACAACATCTATAACCTCAGACATGAAAATTAGGGTGGTATCTCACTTCGCGGAGACGCCCTTACAAAAATGTCCTGTGGTATTCCTATGGTATTTCTGAATGTCCTGTGGTATTCGTATGGTATTTCTGAATGTCCTGTGGTATTCCTATGGTACTTCTATGGTACAATCAAATACCATAGAAGTACCATAGGGAAATACCACACAGGAAAAGGGTACCATAAGAATACCATACAGCAGTGTTGTGTGCTGTATGGTTTTCTGGCACAAATACCATATGTATGGTTTTCCTGTATGGTTTTTTGGCACAAATACCATATGTATGGATTTGCTGTATGGTTTTTTGGCACAAATACCATATGTATAGTATTGCTGTATGTTTTTCTGGCACAAATACCATATGTATGGTATTTCTGTATGGTTTTTGGCACAAATACCATATGTATGGTATTGCTCTATGGTTTTCTGGCACAAATACCATATGTATGGTATTTCTGTATGGTTTTTTTGGCACAAATACCATATGTATGGTATTTCTGTATGGTTTTTGGCACAAATACCATATATATGGTTTTGCTGTATGTTTGTTTGGCACAAATATCATATGTATGGTATTGCTGTATGGTTTTCTGGCACAAATACCATATGTATGGTTTTGCTGTATGGTGTTTTGGCACAAATACCATATGTATGGGTAATTGCTGTATGGTTTTCTGCGACAATACCATATGTGTAATGGTATTGCTGTATGCGTCTTTCTGGCACAAATACCATATGTATGGTATTTCTGTATGGTTTTTTTTTGGCACAAATACCATATGTATGGTTTTGCCTGTATGTTTTTTTTTTTTGGCACAAATACCATATGTATGGTATTGTTGTATGGTTTCTGGAACAAATACATATGTATGGTATTTCTGTATGGTTTTTTGGCACAAATACCATATGTATGGTTTTGCTGTATGGTTTTTTGGCACAAATACCATATGTATGGTATTGCTGTAATGGTTTTCTGGCACAAATACCATATGTTATGGTATTGCTGTTGTTGTTTGGAACAAATACCATATGTATGGTATTGCTGTATGGTTTTTTGGCACAAATACCCTATGTATGATATTGCTGTAGTGTTTATTTTTTTTTTTTTTACACATATACCATATGTATGGCGTATTTGTTGGGTTTCTGATAATTTAGATATTGTTATGGTTTTTTGGGCACAAATACCAATGCCAACATGTATGGCAACATAATACGCCAACAGTGTTAGAAAGTTCCATTAACCGTAAATTTGCTTACACTCAAACGCACGTGGAGCGACGAAATGCACTTCTTTTTGTATTATTATTATTTTTTTATTATTTTTTTTTTTATTTACATAGGTTAAGTTTGAAGCATGTTCGCTAGGGAATGGGAGCCTCTGTTACAATCGCCCCGTGTTACATTAATTGTCCCGGTCTCCCCTACCATCAGGGGCGGCGATTTCATGTGATGACGGTCAGGGGTGAGAGGAGAATTGGAGAACCGGAATGGGAATTATTATAGACTCGAACGGAATAAGGCTTCCTAAATATTTGTATACCCAAAATTCGAAATAGAATGATCTATTTCACATATTATGCAGAAACTAATGAATTATTTAAGAATATAAGGTTTGGAACAAATAAACATATTCCACAAACTACGACCTGAAGTCATAGTTAAATCGTTAAATCATTGTATTGTTATTTGTTTGTGAGCGCGAACGCGAGCTTTCAAATTTTGCTCTATAATAACATTAATCATTGTATTCACTAGCTGATATCACTACCCTTAAAGAAAATACAATTCCGAAGAGCGAGTGAAAATCTCATTAATCAACGTTTCTTAACTATATTATATATATATATATATATAATATATATATATATATATATAATTGTAATTCCCTTTTCTGAATGAGCTTTATGTGACGGTACGGACCTGAAAAGAAAGAATTTAAAGAAATTTAAAAGTTATTTCAATCACATTTGGAGAAGTGGGCAAATACAAAATTATCCAAATTATTTAGAAAATAAAAACAAAATGTGAAAGCTTTGAATATCAAGGGGACACGTCCCCTGATCTGCCGCCAAATTGAGAGGAATAATTATACCTAGATCGAATAAATAAACACGCCTAATTATGCGTTCCACAATACAAAGAGACATATAATATAGCTAATATCCAAAATTCACATGAATGACCTCCTCACACATTATGGCAAGTTAGCAATAAGCGTTGTGAACAATAAAAGAATAAATGAATATAGGGACCTGAAGAAAGATTTTAGTTTAATTATTGTCTGGTGTTTTTGTTTGAAAGAGAAGCGCGAGCCGAAAATTTTTGCTTTTTTAATAACCTGAACTTAGTACATTTTACGCACACTGTCCCTCTTCGTCGTATTATATGTACAATATAGTTTTGTTTAAGCTTAAAAATCGAGGGTGGACGATCCCCCAGAAAAGAAAATCGCATGGGGAGGGGGGAACTCGATCGTCCCCCCAGGTCCACCCGGGACGCCGCCAATACCTACCGTTGGATCGTAGTAATTTCAACAGGATATTGAATGTTTTTTCTAAGGGATAGTTTCTACAGGAATTGACTAGTGGCTGTTTGACCAAGTCGACTTGAATATTAGACGAAATGGAAGTAATTAGACCAAATAGTATTTGACTGAATTAGATTGAAGGACCAAAATCCAACAGGACATGACATGGGATAAACCAACGGGCATTCTTGGTCAAAGTGGATTTAATGGCAGTTTGAACTGCATGAAGTTTGGTAGTCGTATGGTATTCCTGTGGTATCTTGCGTTGTGGTACCTATGGTAATTAAGCTCATTTTGCATACAATGTTTTTGTTGCACAAGATCAGTATTTTTGTAAAAGGCTTACCTCAGTTAGACTAGTATTGCCCTGCATATTGATATTTTTTTATGTTTAGGGGAAAGTTATTTGCGCTAAACACCAGTACATCAAGAGCGATAGTTGTTGAACATTTTGCATTGGTTATCAGAATATGAGAAATATAGTCTAAGCTATGACCCAAAATGTGTTTATTGCTAAATAGTGGTATATATACCAGTGTATAGAATCCTTGGGTGTCAGTAGCGGCAGTTCCTGTGGTAACGCGCGTGTGGCATCCCTGAATTAACGGCGTGTGGGTGGTTCCGGTGTAACGGTAATGCCATAAATCCTGGTAAACTGTGTGCGGTAATTGTTGTGTGGATATGACTAAGTTTTGGGATAAAGTGCTAATTAGGTATTTTTGTGGCCTTATAGTACACCTGTATGTATTTTTTTGATCGTCGGACGGTACTTGTTGTTGAAATACCATAGGGAAATCCTGTGGTATTTGGCCAAAAAACCATAGGAAATCCTATGGTATTTTTGGCTGTATGGTGACTTCTGTATGTATTTTGTGCCAATAAAACCATAGGAAATCCTATGTATTTTTGCTGTATGGGTACTTCTGTATGTGGTATTTGTTGCCAAAAAACCATAGAAAATCCTATGCGATGATTTGGCTGGTATGGTACTTCTGTTATGGGTATTTGTTGCCAAAAAAAAACCATAGGAAATCCTATGGTATTTTGCTTGATAGGTCACTTCTGTATGTATTGCTGGCCAAAAAACCATAGGAAAATCCTATGGTATTTTGGCTTGTATGGTCACTTCTGCTATGGTATTGTGCCAAAAAAACCATAGGAAAATCCTTATGGTATTTTGGCTGTATGGTACTTTCTGTATGGTATCTGTGTGCAAAAACCATAGGAAATCCTATGGTATTTTGGCCTGTAAATGTTTACTTCTGTATGGTATTTTGTGCCAAAAAAACCAAGGAATCCTATGGGTATTTTGGCGTAATGGTTACTGCTTAATGATATTTTGTTGGTATTTGGTGCCAAAAAACCATAGCGAAATCCTATGGTATTTTGGCTGTATGGTACTGTTTTATGGTATTCTGTGTAGTAACTTTGTGGCCAAAAAAACCATAGAATAAATCTCGTCGTATTTTGTATGGTACCGTTTGTGGTGGTACCAGCACGATATTTTTGTAAGGGCGTCTCCGCGACAGAAGTAGAATATTTCTCTCGCGACGGATAAATAATATTAGGAGACATATCCGAGACCGTCTCGGAGAGACGTCCTCCTAAATCTCGGAGACGCATTTTTTTTCATAATTGTGGGCGGAGACGTTCTGCGGAGACGTCTCCGCGATATTGGACGACGTTTTTAATAGTCATTCTGGTCCGTCGCGGACAAACAAAACTTTCTATTCTATCGCGGGGACCACGTCTTCGCGCAAGTGCAGATACAGAGCCTCAAGTTTTTAGTTCACTTGTTGTTGTGTTTCGTTGTTGGTTGTTTTTAAAAATAATTTATATCGAACTTTTACTGGAAAGAAGAAGAGTAAG
>CALNVZ010001404.1:59715-74312 GCA_940671915.1 Paracentrotus lividus
CATGATTTCATTCGTGTTCCATTCATTTCGAAGTTATTATGCAATTCAAACATTTCACACCGGCATACTTCGTACTGCATTTATATGAATTTTCTCAGATGCATCATCTATTTGAGCTTCCCAATACCAAAGCATGTGGCATAGATTGCTTAATGCGAATTTACGTGCAGTTAACATCATTGTGGCAGCCTCTCTTACAATTCAAGGCCATCCGAATAAATTTAAACAAAGAACCACAATTCTATTCAGTTAACGTGTTCGTTTAAAATATTCAACCACATCTCAAGCCCATCCACATGCCTAGCTATAGTCTAATTCCAACAATCCTGCAATCTCTCACAGTTAACAAGTAGGCCTAGTCAATTTCCTCCAGCGTAGCCTATCGACTAGACTAAATGACGAGGCCTACACCCTAGATCTAGATCTAGTCATAAGTAGACTTCTAAGGGTAGATTTAAATTAGGCCGTTTAATAGAAAGATCCTGCCTGGCCTAGAACACCAAATGAGAGGTCTGCACTAACATGGCTATAGCCTATCTACGACAACCACGGGCCTCTCATTTAATCTAGGCCTAATCTTAGTCTGTATAAATCTAATATCTAAACCTGGACTAGATTTTTAGACTCTAGATGTATATCCTATCAATCAATGTTTCCGGAATCCGTGCAACTTCCCCTGTCATAATTATGCAGGCATGATCTCTCTCCCTAGTTTCCATTCCCCTACTCACGGATCTTGCCACTCTGCCAGCAATATCCCACGCATCCGCGAGCAATATTACCGCCACTTCTTTCCAAGTCTCCACAGCCGCGACCCACTCCTCCTTTAATGCAAATCAAGTTATTTGCCCCAAGTTTCGACTTATCAGTCTAACATTTCGCCGGGTAAAACCACTTGACGATAGAGACAGCAAAACTAGCCCATGAAATATAGGCCCGTCTGTCGGGTCGCACTGTGAGGTAATATGCGGTATTCAGATAGGAAGATGGAATTTAGACAGATAAACAAATTAGCGTCCGATATCCCCCAAGGCTGAATTGAGAATGAGCTCCAGTTTCTCAATCAAGCGCGTATTGCGCGCTCTTCACAATCATTCAACGCCTTCCATTGGCTCTTATCCGCGTAGGGGAGGTACCCGCGGAGCCATTACTAAGCAATCACTAAGGACGCAACCTCGCGTCACTTACTATGCCATTATTAGCCAATCATCGACTTGTAGTTGGGGGCGTGTTCTCATGAATTTCCCGCCTATGCAAGATCGTACGCTTTAATTTTGGCGGGCAGTATATTGCTATCCATATGCCCATTCTCTTGAGAACTCCACTCTCTCGCAAATGGATTTATTCGATAATTCGAATAATCTTATTATTTACAAATAATTTGTATACGGTTTTCATTATTTATAAATAACGAACTTTATACTTAATTATTTATATATAATTATAATTCAATTTTCATTATTTATAAATAATGAAAAATGTACCCTATTATTTATAAATAATGGAATTAGGTACTTCCTTATTTATAAATGATTAATTCCACTTTCCATTATTTATAAATAATGTTCGGAGATTTTCATTATTTAATAAATAATTTTCCGAGCGTTTCCATTATTTATAAGTAATGAAGTTATATGCAAATTTCGGACCGCCGAACATGAATATTCATAAGTTGTGTCCGCTATGCTATTCTATGTTTCAGACACATGTTTTCTTCATCGCACAACTAGCCTTAAATCCCACAAACCCGAACGGTAAAACACCTATTGGTCTACAATTAACCTATTGGTCCACTAGCCAATACGTCTACCTCCATTCAGTCTAAACCCTAATCGACCACTAACCATTTGGTCTATATCCAATTGGTCCACTAACCATTTGGTCTACAACTAATTGATCCACTAGCAATTTGGTCTACAACCAATTGGTCCACTAACCATGTGGTCTTATCAAATCTTCAATAGGGAGGGGCGGACAAAATATTTTATCCAAGTTTCCCTCGATCAGCGAAATGCGGGGGGGGGGCTAACAGGTAAATTTTAAAGAATTGTTTTATTTTTTAACCTTATTTTCATGAACAAGTTATAGTCATAGGCCTACTGTGTGCATATTGTAAGAATGTAAAAATTATTGTATTTCTTTCAGATTTTATTAAACCGCCTGTTGATATTTTGAATAGTATAGTTAACTTATTTTCATCCTAGGCCTACGTTATTTTTCAATTTTTGCACTTTCCGTACCTAAAATCAGATCTGTATACTATATCTTGTTCTTTTTAATGTACTATTCTGCTTTGTATTTTTATTATCTATTTTGTATACATTGATGTATAAATATATTCAAATAAATAAAAACTGCAAAAATTTGAAGGTAATTTGACTTTTACTCCTAATTAAAGGCTCATATACCGGGGAAAAATTGACAGGCGCGTATCCAGGATTTTGCACCCGGGGTGGGGGGGGGGGCTACGTGATGTTGGCGTCCCCAATTTTTTTTCCAAAAAAAGGCAAAAAGGTAGGCCTACACCCAAATTTGTTCAATCACGATGGCCGAGGGATAAACGGGAGGGGGGGGGGTCAATCGCGGTATAAAAATGTCTTTTCTTCCTTTTGCTTTTGTTTTTACTTTTTGCTCACTTTGGCGCCCCTAGGTTAAAGGTCAATTTTGCGCCCCCATTTAAGGACGTTGCACAGTTGAAACGAAGTCCATGTCATTTTCACCAAATTTTGCACAGAGTTACTTTGGTATCTATTTATGCCAAAAATGCAAAAAATAATATAGGTTCATGTGCTTGATTTTTTGCTACCAGACTTTGAAGTTACCATATTTGGATGGCATGTAAAATACGCATAATTCAAGAAATTGGCCTCTGTTAGACCTCGCGATTGCAACAAACGATTTAAAATCGTCATTACTTTGTCAAAACCGTATCAAACTTTATCAAACCTTCCCGATTTGTTATGAAGTTTATACCAAAGATGGGGACATTGTTTAAACTAGCACATTTATACTTATTTTTGAGCCAGCAGCGCCCTCATATGGCAAAAATGGTGTGTAAAATGGCAAAAACCATATCTTAGAGGCTTTGAATCTACAAGAAAATAAAAAAGTATAGTTTAAGGTGCACTTTTTTTTTAAACCATGACAGTCTCATCAAATTTTTCAAAGTTGAAGAGGGATTCATTATAAATATGTAGAAACTTTAAAAAAAGGGGGGGGTCCATGTGCTCGTTTTCGAACTATCGGCGCCTGAATACTCGCAAATCGGCTTGAAAAGTCACAAAAACGCGCCGAAAACGTCAAAAAAGCGTGAAAATCCACTCTAAATTACACTTGATTCAAAATTATGCTCCCAAACATTCAAAATCCATGTCATTTTCATAAAAATTTGCAAAATTGTAGAGGAATACATACTCAATGGGTAGAAACATTCAAAAAATGGGGTCCATGTGCTCGTTTGTAAGCTATCGGAGCACGAATAGTTGCGAATTGGCTTGAAAACCACAAAAACGCGCCGAAAACGTCAAACAAGTCTGAGAATCCAAAATATTACACTTGATTAAAAATCATGCTCTCGGACATTCAAAATCCATGTCAGTTTCATCAAAATTTGCCAAGTTATAGAGGAGTATAAACTAAAAGAGTAGGAACATTAAAAAACGGGGGTCCATGTGCTCGTTTTCAAAATATCGGCGCTGTAATAGTGGCGAGTCGACTTGAAAACCACCGAAACGTGCCAAAAATACTCAAAAATGTGAAAACTCTATCTAATTTTCGACTTATTCAAAATCCTGCTCCCAAACATTTACAATTCATTTCATATCCATCACAATCTCTAGAATAACACGAACAGGCACCAACATCAATGCTTTACATATCTCTGCAAGTAGGTAACTAATGAACAAAAAGAAGGAATAAATAACATATTCATAAAGGTCATTTCTTTTAACTCTTTGAACGCTGGATAGCCCATGAGCGCTGTATATTTTTCCATTGTGACGTAGTAAATAATGCGCGCCCGGGATGCGCTGTCAAGATGCGCAGAAACATAACTGTGCAACGTCCTTAAGGTCATTTTGGCGCCCCTTTGGCGCCTACCCGGGGGGCCTGGGTCCCGAGCCCCCCCCCCCCCCCCCCCCCCCCCCAACCATACGAGCAACTTTGTTTGTTTACAGCTTTTATCTCTCATAATTTTGCATGTTTCAAAATGTCACAGTACATGCAAACTGCTATTTGTCAAAAAATCGCATTGCAGTGAGGCGGGCTTAATGTTTATCTTTGTTTTTTTTTTATCGATTAACCTGAAAAAGTGCATTTTAAAGCGCTTTTTGTGCTATGCTTCTGAAGAGGATACTAATCTCATTAAAGAAAATAAGCGCGAAGCTCGAGTAAATTCTTTATGATTTAAGACCAATTAAAAGACCAATAGTTGGTACATTGCTGACCACTTAATAGAAGACCAATTGCTAAGAGACCGAGGATGCCTAGTACATGCTACCAATTGGTTGTGCACCAAACGCCTATAGACCAATTGGTTGTGGACCAAACGCCTATAGACCAATTGGTTGTGGACCAAATGCCTAGTACACCAATTGGTTGTGGACCAAATGTCTAGTAGACCTAATGGTCAATGGACCAAATGGTTAGTAGACTAAAAGGTCATTGGACCTAATGATTGTAGACCAAATGGAAGTAGACCAACTAGTAGTAGACCAATGGGTTGTAGACAATTAGGTTACAAACCCCCCGAACAGAAATTTCACTTCTCAGGACCCAAATACCATTTTACATGTGAATTGATCTTACTGAATTTTTAGTAGTCAACTCATGCAGAAGCGTTAATTCAAAATATTTCACTGTTTTTTTTTTCTTAAAATTTTATTTCACGTATCGTATGATTTGTGTGAGGATAAGACTAGCTAAGGATAAAACATATCATGTGCGCATGTGTAGCTCAATAATAAGCTCCAATCCATATGAATATTCATGAGTAAAGATGACCACTATTAGAACATCGCGATAAGACATAATAGAGGAAGAATTTCATGAATTTTGGGGCTTATTATACAAGTTATGGTAGGCTCAGAAAAGTTTTTGAAAAGAGTGATTATTGTGTTTTTGAAATGCAATGGATCTAGATTAATGAATACATGAATTAAGACTTAAAAATGAATGTTGAGACACCGTCTTTCATGATCAGTGTCTATTGTCTTGTCTGCATGGTTGGCTCGCGCTCGGGCGCCCAGCTAGCTCTCTAGGCCAGGGTCCCTACACGGGGCCAGTGTGCCGTCGGAAACTCGTCCAGCGGCCGTGCCACGTACTGACTCTAGGGGTTCCACAGACAGACACAGCCACAGCAGCCACAACGAATATGGTCCACGTGAGAAGGTATAGGTCTAACCTACAATAATTTACGGCTGTTAACCAACATCAAACTGCACTGAAAAATGACTGTCTTTCCCCGTCGCCCTCTTGGTTGCTGAGGAAACTTCTCAATAATAATTAGGGAATTCATTAGTATACTTTAGTTTACTTGGCTTATCATTTGTAGATGGTGTGAACCTTCGTGTGAAACTTCGGTGTGATATTTCCTGTGAGTTGAACCACATCTAGGAGTTGACTAAAATGTGAACAACCGATGTTGAACTTAGATGATAAAGTGTACTTTGGATCTTTGGTCGTGTTTAACAGTAATCGAGGCGGGCTTCAACAGACTCATCCCCTTGGCAGTTGAATACTTCAAAAACAGGTTTTCTAATAGATGAACAGAAACCACAGTGAAATTGAAGAATTCGTTTACATAAAGTTTGACTTATGGATATCATTCCTCCAGACTTATAAATGATTGTTATATAACTGTATAACATATTCAGTTGTTAGTTATCTCACTGTTTGACAAAAACCCTAACATTGTGTATAGTCATAAGAACACACATTTAATGTCATTTGTATTAGTATTCTGATGTTCTATTTTATTAATGGTTTTGAAAACGGGAAAATAAAGTTAAGTTCCTGTAATATTTGTGCAGTGTATACTTGTTTGAGTTCAGTGTTAGCAGTTTCGCTAGACCAGCATGGACAATCACACCCTCTCCCGGCTGTGCACTCTCTCATACTCTTAATCTCCTCTTTTGTTTCCTTGTTTTTGGGGGGGTAGTGGGGAAAGGTAATGCCCTGGACATAACGTGTCTGTTGCCATGAGCCTCTCTCAGCCTTTCGTCTCTGTACCTACATTTGCTTTTGGGCTAGTGACTTAGCGAAGCTACCTTATAATACTAGCAGAAATTAGGTGAAAGTTGATCTATTAGTGAAAGCGTTAAAGAACACTACACTCATTGACGAGATATGATTTTCATTTACAATTCCTGTTATTTAGTATTACGATGTCAATCCTCCCAGAAAGTGTTTCTCTAGTGTGCTCCGGAAGTTTCGAAGCGAAAACCAATAAGCTCAGTGTAGGATCGTTGCTACATCACCACAGACTATCTTAGCGTGTTAGGTTACGTTCCGCTGGTATAGATTTGGCCAAGTGGACGCTGCGAGCGCAGCACGGACCAGGTTATCCGAGGAACGTAAGATACGTATCTGTCCGAAACATTAACCGTATCGGTACGACAATGTACTGCGCAACTGCAAATTTTTTGAAAGTTCAAAGTTTCGCAGGCATCTTTACGGATGCGACTTACGTAAGTAACCGTTACATAACGTAACTTTCGTCGTAAGAAACTTAACTATCCCGTATCTAAGACGCAGACATCCGGGAAAAATTCTTATTGCGTCCATTTGCGTTTTTGCGTCCACCGTAGTATTGCAATTATCCGTAATTAAACGTATACACGTTTAAGTACCGAAACAATACATTAAGGGCTACGGACAAACACTTAAGCGTTGCGGATAATTGCGTCCTTTCACTTTTGGAGACTCCCGACACATCCCGTCTTGTTTGCACACTGATAGGAGTTAAATAAATGTATAGGCTTCGAGGGCATGTCTCTGAAATATTCCCAAGGAAGGGGGGGGGGAAACAATATTAAAATTCAAGCGGCTGTACCACTCAATAAAAATTAACTGAAACCGGATGTTCGAAACCATACTTTGATTGAAATTCCTCTGCAATCAATCTTGTATATAAATAATTTCCCCCTTTTTAATGACAAGAGTATAATTGAATAATTGCTTTAAATTTCGTTTTAGTTGGGAACCTTCCGATTATACAGGGGCGTAAACAGCGGGGGGGGGCGGGATTGCACATGTACAATCATCCCCATCATTCTTTCTTTTTCTTTTTCTTTTTCTTTTCCTTTTTCTTATGATGAAGATGGTTCATTCGTGGTGAAGAATAAGAAAGTTGACAGTGGTCTTCACGATGTGCAACATCTAGAACGGAATAGTGACGTTTCGGTCGCTATAATAACTGCTACCTTTGCAAACTATGAACTAAAGACGCGCTGCTGACGCCTTAGTAGCCGCGGAGAAGTGCCCGGAGGATCGGCGTGCGCTATTTGTTCGATATTCTGATGGTCGTTTCGCTGAGCCAATCACCTGGCCTCGCTACTCAGGTGCTGCTCCCCGCCGTGCCGGCTGGGCCGCTATCCTTACTCGCGTCGTGATGGTCGTTCGCGCTGGCATCATCGGGCCGCAAGTTGTTTTCCGACCTGGTGGGGCTGGGGGCGCGCTATTGCTATTGCTAACTGGTTCGACCGTTCGACCTGAGTGCGTGAATGATGGGACCACTTCGTCGGGAATGTCGACTGCCGCATCCCTCATTATCTTATTCGAATGCAACGGATCTGAATGGCTTCTTTAGATACGGCGCGTGACTACCTAATGCTTGCCTGTGCAACACAACTGATCTTATCCCAGCCCGGATGCGTCGTCGCGGTCCAAGCATGTTCGGCAACGGCCGAGCTCTCAGTTGCGTCTCAGGCAACAATCCCGTTGATGTTTTTCCTTCATGCGTTCCCCGACGGGTCTGCCCAGTTCGCAATGTAAACCCTTGTCGCAGGTTGAAACATGGATCTTGTAGACCACTCCGTCGCTCTGCTCGGAGAGAACGTGGGTCCTTCGACTGTGGACTTATGGTGCGAATACTATCGGATTTGAACACGCGCGAATATCGTGCTTCGCAAGCGTGGCGGAGACAAGTGAGCATAATGCTGGTCGACATACGGAGAACATCGGTGGAATTAAATCTGGTGGTTCCTCGGAGTTGTTCGCGTTTCTTCCTAGAGGCGCATTCACAAAACGACTCGAGGATAGCCATAGCCATATATAAAAGTATCATCACGTACGCTTCCAACCTAGGGCGCAACCGAGTGGGCAGCATCTTCAGCGCACGTTCCTCATACGATTCCATGTAAAAGGATAGCAATGCCCGCGGAAACCGGATGCTGCCCATCGCCCTCCCTCTTGTTGTTCGTAAAGTCACTGTTATACGAAAGTAGTTCGAGTGCAGTACAAACTTCAGTAGGCTCAACCTATCTTGTGCCGGCGCATAGTTGTGTGCGCTCGGATAAGGTAGCATCGGTGCTGAGCTTAGAAGGCGGACGTCACAGGCGACATCGATAGTACGTTGTGTGAAACAACGAGTACCACTCAAATGAAACCATAAACTTCATGCTCAAGTATGGGTTTCGCTGCCGCAGGAAATAACGAATATGCGGTTTGCGCACGGCATGTTCGAGGTACCGACTAAAGGGAAAATGGCAAGAATATCGGCGAGAAATTTCGAGTTTATAGGCAAAAAGAACCAATACACGAACACAATAGGGCCGCAACGCGTGCTCAGGCTTGTGATCTTAGGAGTCCATTAGGATGCCTAGGCGGCAGCTTCTGTGACGTCTCAAACGCGGTAAACGCGAATCGTCTATGTCACCACTTTTTGAAGTCGCAAAGAATGGCACGGTGAGCTTACGGCAAAGGCGCTCGGGTGGGACTCCTTTCTTAAATAGCGCGGTACGGGCGGAATCAATCAAATCCGGACATCTTGGCACTGATAGAATCGGCATCCAGGATTAACACTGCGCGACTTTGTCGGCGGGCAAATCATGATCGAGTCATCATCTTTGGAGCGATTTCAAGGCTTTGCGCACTGGCGGGAGTATGTTTCGTTTCGAGGTTTCGGCTTGGGCTAGGATCGCGCTGATTTCCCTGACGTACTGACTAACAGTTTCAGGGCTGCAAGTGCGGACGGAAACTCAACTTTAGCGATTAATCTCAGTAGCGGGGTACGCGAGTTCGGGGCCACAGCGAAAGTTAGCCCCTTGCCTGAGCAGTTTCGTTCTCGTCGCGGAGAGAGCTTGCGAACTAGTACGAACGAACTATCATCGGAAGAAACAAAGCTTAACCATACTTGTCTCCTTGTACGGGTCTGCACATTCTCAAAGACGATCGGTAGTGTTGTCATGCTCAGTGTGAAGATCACGGATGTGGTGTTCCTCGTTCCGAGCGTTCGAATAGTGTATGTGGGTGGTACACTTTATCAAATTATCTGGTCGGTGTGACTATGAGATTTATGCGATTTTGTAAGCGGATCTTTCGCAAGGAAACGTGCGTGAACATGTGTGTGGCAATTATGACTTGCGGACTTGTTATGGTATCGGCGGCCGGATCGTAGACATTTAGGAAATCACGGAATTCTGTTAGGCGGAAAGTAGATTGGTTGGGAAAATCTCGCGAGCGTCCGGTTTCTGACAGCGTTCATGTCTTTCGGACGAGTTGTAGGCAGTGCGCCCATACTCAATTCAATAGACTGGAAGCAGTTTCATCGGTCGCGTGAAAATAGTGAAGAAAAGTTACCAGTTGTCTCACGAATGTGCAAACGTTAGACGGAAAGTTAGTGATGAGTTCGCGTCGCATAAACTGCTGGACCTTTGTCAAACTATGAAAACTAAGACCAGCGCTTCTGCTGTACGCTAATTAGTACCGCCGAAAGTGCCCGGGAGGATCGGCGTCGCTGCGTTCTATTGTTCGGATTCTATTGCGTCGTTTCCGGAATCTGGAGCGAGTCACGTGTATTCCGTGCAGATTGTTACATGTACCCTTTTCATTGGAAGTCGTATTTTGAAGAACTGTCGCTTGTAATGATCTGCACCTCTTTCCGGATTTGCGGCGCCCGGAGGGATTGAAGCCGCTACGGTCCGTGACGTGTTATCATCACGCCAGACATTCACTCCACCAGTGATCTACGTCTACAGACCACAATTCACCTCACTACACGCCTACTTTCGAGCCAGTGGAGATTATAATGTGTTACAGAGCGCAGCGCCGTTTCTTACACCAGTAGGTACAACCGCGAAACCGAAGTCACTGTACCACCCTAGCGGGGGTCTAGATATAGGAACCACAACGCACACGCGATGCAATAATTTGGCCTATGTATTCGCACACATCCAAAATCCGTCAATGCAGTTGGCCCGGTGGTTGATGAAATGTCTCTATGACGAGATCTTCGGCGCATTTGTATCAAGCCCCAATGCACTGACAATGGAGAAGCGTACACATCTTCTGCCATTTCACGCTCATATCCAATGGCTACTCCCGGATCGTTTGTGTGAATGCTGGCGCTCTTTAAGAGTAAGAAACGCGCAACTTCCGATGGAACCCCCACGTTAATATTCAACCATTCCGTAGTTCCTCCGTATGTCGACAGACATTCTCAATTGCTCCGCCGACGCTCTTACGCGAAGCCATAATATTCGCATGAGTATGCTCGGCGTTTGCCGCAAATACATTTTGCTTTATTCGAAGACCGGTATAGCACCATACCGCGGCTGGATAAGATCAGTTGTGTTGCACAGGACATGTCTATTTGGTACTTAAAAAAAACAGATGCGCCGTTACCTTAAGTGGGCTCCTCCGGCTGAGAATTGGACCTATTTTATTGAGAAAAATAACGCTAAAATCTATAAAAGCACAACATTGCAACTACCATTTACATCAGAATTCGAATAGAATTCAAATGTCAATAATTGTTATTGATCCTTATTTGATTATGGTTATTTAGGAAATCAGTTTTTGACCATCTTCTATAATGGGCGCAAACTGTATGATGTTCTCAAGCTCCCCCTATTTTGCTTTGTCTTAAATTCTTATAGTCATGAAATTACCAATCATCACAGAACGTTTTACCTCCCCCACCTTGATAGGATCATAGAAACAGATCGATGAATTAATGCCTTGATGGAATGTTCACAATGTCTACAGTGCATTACCTACTTTCAAGTCTTGTGGGAATCATAGTTCATTATTGTATTGCACATAATATGAAAATATGAGAAAAATAGGTGTTCCAGTATAATAACAAATTACAGTCAAGAAGGTATATTTAATTGGAGTGCTGATCATCATCATTCATAAAGTCTGCATTTGAATCACGTTCAATCATATTCAAATCAGTAGCACCAATGAGACTAATCATTAAACTGTTTTACGAAAATAAATTTCTTAAATACCTTAGGAAAGAGAATGGCAGTAACTTTGTATTTAATCTTCTCCGCATGTCGATGGATTTTAGATGGATTCGCTTTTGTTTTGTGCTTGTTTAAATTTTTACCTTTACTTTAACAAGCTTTGTGTAATTTCAGCCTCGGAGTCCTCCTTTTGAAATAGAAGCCATTACAGATCGCGTTATGCTATCTCGAATAATATTCTAACTTACGGAGCGACATCACATTATTCGCCTGAACGAATGATTGCCCATCATCAACGCCAACCGCGAACCGTCCGAACACGTTTAGCAATAACAATAGCGCGCCCCAGCCCACAGGCGAAAACCACTTAGCGCTCGTTACTGGCCAGTCCTAGGCCAGCAGCAACCATCACAACAGCGAAGTAGGTATATAGCGCGTCCCCCAAGCCGGCACGGCGCACAGTGGCCAGAAATCTGTCCAACTGTGCCAAAATTCAAAAAGTGAATCTGAAATTTTTTACTTTTCAAATTTTGGGAACCGAAAACATCTCTAAATTATTATTGAATCATCAAATTTGTTATAAATTTAGCCGAAGTTTGTAAGTGGTTTATCTTACCCATTTTTAATGATGATATACTCCAAAAATTGCTCAAATTTGAAAAGAAAAGATGCAAATTCACAACAACAGCTTTTAGAAATATAAAGTCGTCTCCATTCAATCTCATGCTGATACTTTACTCTGATTTCTGATATTATTACTGACCATTAGATTGGATATATATTGAATTTTTAAAGAAATAGTATATATTTTTGGAATATAAATCACTAAAATTCACAAAAATCGTCGAAAAATTGAATTTTTTGGAAAAGTAAACTTTTTAGTTTAGATTCCAGGCGATTCCAGGGCGACTTACTTACACAGTTTTAACCAACATCTCAGCTTTCCAAAGATGTAATTTTGCTCGTAATATTTGCTAATAAGTATTTCCCAGGCGTTTAAAAAAAAACGTACACGGATTTATTCGGGTAAATTGAACTTTGTAACCACGACATATTGTTTCTACACAAATCTCAACGTTAGTGGCGTAATTAAGAATGAAAATAAACACTGTAAACGATACCTTTTTATTTTTCATAGTGTAGACGAGAAGAAACCATCATTAGATAGTTTTCAATTCATAAAATAAGCCTGATTGCACGGCAAGTTTTTAGAAATATATAGGCTCTACATAATATTTCACCTATAAAAAAATCGTTATGAAATATAACAATGGTTTAATGTTGAACTTATCTGCTGACGTTTTTCAAATTTCAAAATATAATTTCTTTTCACATTATATTTAATAAGGAATTCTTTTTTAAAATATTAAAGTTCCTCGCTTTTAAGAAGAAAAGGGAGAGAGCGATTGATTCTTCTATACTGAGTTTACTTACTGCCCAGGAAAATCCTAACAAAAGCCTCTTAAGCTCTAAACACATATGTGTTTCTATTCCAATCAGATAACATAATGTTGATGAGTTGGCACTTTTTTTGAATGAGATCAGAGCAATTGATATGTGTTTCTTCTGTGTTCCTTATGTCCCTGTAACCCTTAATGTCCCACGTTTTATTATCGAAATAATGAACAATTTATATGGTTAAATGAATATACCTTATAAAAAAAACAACAACAACAAACAAAACAATAAATGAAAATAAAAATTATCATGAAGTCAGAAGTAATACAATACAATTAAACTAGTGTTCCTTAGGTTAAAATACTGCAACGAATATATTACTACCTAAAAAATATAAAATGTTTGTAAAGATAAAATAAATTGTCACCTTATCCAATCAGAGAAACAAGTTTTATGGACGTCAGAGCAACAGTCGATCATCGGTTGAATGTTGTTCCTTAGGTCGAGAAACCCTTTATATAGGTACTTGTCAAAGCATATATATTTCAACGGTAGCCAATGATATTTCATTGTCCAATCAGAAACAGTATTTTGCTGACGTCACATGGATTTGAAATTGCACCCATTGGATTTACGGGTCTAAAAACCCATTACAACACAATTCTAGATTAAATTTATTAACCTTTTTCAAATATATATAAAGTGTACTTGTAAGATTAAAATGAACTATGCGCCTCATCCAATCAGAAAACAGTGTTTTGATGACGTCAGAAAAGTCAAATATGGTATGATTGTGTTACTTGGCAAGAAAACCTTTAATAAGCCAATTTGTCAAAGTGAGATATATTTTTTTTCAACGTTGTACACTGCACGTTTGCATTGTTCCAATCAGAGAACAGTATTTTGCTGACGTCATATGGATTTAAAAAATATGCCCATCGGATTCCACGGTCAAAAAAAACAGTTAGTAACCAGTTATAGTAATTTAATTAACCTTTTCAATGAGTAAATAATTTTGTCATGTTTGAAGGCATTCTGGCCCACTGTGCCGGGGGGCAGCAGCCGCGCCCGGTGATTGGCCAGCGAAACGACCAACAGAATCCGAACAATTAGCGCACTCCGAATCTCCCGGCACTTCTTCGCGGCTACTTAAATATGAAGGCGCCGTTGTTGTACATCATTATATAGGCAAATTATTTGTTATATAATCAATATATAATAAATAATAAATTCGATTTTCATTATTTATAATTATAATGGAATACACATTCATTTTTATAAATAATGAAACGGTATGAAAATTAATTTTATATAATTGTATCAATTTACATATAACAAGTCAAATCTATTATTTAATATAAGAATTACGTATCATCTAATATAAATAATCGTAATTCATTTATAATATGAATAATAGGATTTTATTTCATATTTAATATATAAAGAACAATTATATATAAAATTTTTATGCCGTTTCATTATTTATAAATAATAAAATGTACCCTATTATTTATAATATATGGAATTATTACTTCCTTATTATAAATAATGATTTCCACTCTCCATTATTTATAAATAAGTTCGACTTTTCATATTAATAAATAATTTTCGAAGCCTTTCCATTATTTATAAATAATGAAGTTATATGCAAATTTCGGACCGCCGAACATGAATATTCATAGGTTGAGTCCACTATAGGCAACGCTATTCTTTGTTATCAGGTCTTTTTTTTTTTTTTTTTCATCGCTCATGCATAGGCTAAAATCCCCACTTTTGACGCATTCCTAA
>CALNVZ010001404.1:85719-99237 GCA_940671915.1 Paracentrotus lividus
ACGTGTACCTTACCACGTACAATGGTCTAGGATATTTACCCCAATAACAAACTCAATACGATGAAATTATACACTCCTCTTTGGCACTTGATCTTGGTGACCAATACATACTCTAAGAATCTACATTCATGATCATCTACCCTTTATGTCAATACAACTATCGCCTAAGTTATAAGTGATAAGCTAAAATACTTCTTGAGATATCAGCTAGAGATTTAACAAACTCAATACATGAAATTTCGCATTTTTGACTCGGGACCCTTGACCTTTGACCTACATACTCCAAAAATTTAATCAGATTTGTCTTCCTATGGTGATACTTACTAGCACAAGTTTTTGAGTTTGATGGTTCTTCCGAAATGGTTTCTTGGAGGATATCTTTTATTATAACGAACCAAATACATGAAATTTCACATTTTTACCTCTGTGACCCCTGACCTTGGACCTACATTACTCCATATCTAATCAGATCCTCTTCCTATGGTGAATTACTTACTATCCACAAGTTTGAAGTTGGACATCTCAAAATGTTCTCTTCTGAGATATTGTGATAACGAACAAACCGACGAACAGAGGATGACGGTACGATGTAATACCGCGACGACCCGAGAACCATGATGCCTCGGCACCACCTTCGGCGGCGGAGAGGCAAAAAATATTTGGAAAGGTGAGGAGAGGAATGGCCTTTTATAACCAAAATTTCATCTGTGGTCTGTACAGGGTATACGTTCGGACTGCATTTTTTTTTTCTTGTTTGGAACTGTGTGAAAAATATAGAATTTACTCAAAAAAGTAAGAATTCTTAACCATATTCTGAATTATGAGTTAGTAGGGAACCCAAATGTAGAGAAAGTTGATACATCTTGCAAGCTGGAAAGTTGAGACCCTGAAAACAAAGGAAAGAAAAAATCAGTGATTTTATTATTGAGTTTTAAGTTGAATTATCATACTTTGTGCTGAGTCGTATACACAATCTATCGGCAACGAGTCGTGTTTGTATTTGATAGAGAGGTGGTCCAATCGCTAACGTGTATTGGGTGGTTTCCTCCGTATTTATTACAATTGTCACTTTTGTGGACATTTATGCTGAGTGTATGGAACACCCTAATTCATATCAGAATGTTTGCAATATGATGGAGCGGTGATGATTATAAATTTAAAACACGGTGATAAATTTCTGGACACCACCTAAACTATCAAGGAAAAAAGGTAATCATACTATCGCATAATACTGTGTTAATCAATGGAAACAGCTTCATTTTTTAATTTTCAAGGAGATGGTTGCATATTTTCTGTGATTTTTAGGTTAAAATTGCACAAAGTAGACTATAAATAAATTTATAGTTGTAAAAAAATAACAAAGCCTTTGTTAGCCATCAAATAAACGATCAGATCAAAATAAAATTGGCGAAAAAATTTATAAATAGAAGTATCAAATTATTCATTTAGACAAACAGGATCCTCAACGAACCTGTCTTGTAAAGGAGGGGAAATATCGCGGCTGAAATTGAAAAAGATTTTGCTAAAGAAAATAGTAAAAATCACAAGCACAACAAGAAAATTCTTCATCGAAATACGGAATTTGAAAAAAAATAACAAAGATTATGCTATTTTTTAGGGTACGTTTTTTATTTTGTAAAACAGTTCTTGGCACAGTCTCATTGTCCATTTGAATATTTGAATATTCAAATGAGCAAATGATGAATGTCACAGTCCCCCTACTCTTGTGTGATTTATTATATTGAAATCCAGTTATTCTCATTTTGCGAGTGATATACAGAAAAGTCTAGTCCATCATATACGAAATAGTAAAAGCACTGTGTACTTTGAAACAATTCACAAGGAATTAATATCCGTGTTGATTTTTTACGTCCTGGGGGGCAGGAAATCTTTGATAATTGATATTTCATTACTTTATACAATAAAAACAAAGAAAAGTAGGGGGACGAGACATCATCAGTTTGCAATTTTGAAGATGGAAAAGCGTGTTTCCTAAAAAAACATCAAAAACCTAAGAAAAGTTCATAAACTTTGCCTTTATTTGTGATATCCCGATCTGTTGATGAAATTTCCATGTTTGTTGTCTTTTGTACGGATTTGTACTTTATTTTCTATTCATGTTCTTTAAAAAGCAAACTCCGCACCAGAGATGATCCTTTAGTCTCGCTTGCAAAACTTGAGTTGAGTGTTGGACTATAAATGCGAAAATAACTCAGCATGGAGGATCTGAGCAACAGACATAGCGTCATCGTGAGTACTGCCGACAACGTTTTCCCAAAGTTTTGCATATGTACATGACTGTTTGAAAACATGTCTACAGAAATATTGGACGAGAGGGAAAACAAGAATAGAAGATCCATAAAATAATACAACTGCGTGAGTAACAATAGATGTTAAGAGATATTTATTAATTTAACCTCTTAGCCATGATGATTTGCAAGAGTCAGGAAGAGAGAGAAATACAGAATGTGAGAGTTTGCTTGGAGGGAAGAAAAGATGGAGAGTGAGCGATATAGAAGAAGAGAGAAAGGTTTAATTTGGAGAAAATATCCTCAATCTTTCAATTAAAGATTAATGATAACATGTGAGATGGGTTACTAAGCCATCTTATGTACAAAGTCTTAAAAATGCTGTCTGCTCAAAACTGTAAAATCTTGTCAAAACAAGGTATTATTATAAAATGGAATAATACAAAAATCCTTTGTCAAGTGGTAGGGCATCCTGGGAAGTAATGGGGATGACCACGAGTCGATGCGTGTATCTGGTGACTCTTGTAAACTACAGAAAATGGCAAAGCCAAGCAAAACTTACAAGTAGTTTTTCAAGCCAATAATGCATGGGTAGGTTCCAATTCTGTCACCTACTCAACCAAAAGTGATCTAGTAGCTCTATAGCTCTATTGTGAAGGGCTGCAACAGAGAAAACCCCCTGGCAAAAAATATAAAGAAAAGAATTTGGTAAGGTCGAATATCCAACAAGCCATCTCAGGCAACATAACCAGATTATCAACATCAATTCTTTGACATATTGGCCTTTTTGAGTTGGTAGTAATGTAATTCTTGTGGTCCGTGTTGCGAAGCCATTCCCATCGATGGACTGGGTAGTTCAAGAAACAAGAGGTTTTGGAAATAGCGTTCTTTCTCCTTCTACTTGATTCCTGATATGACAGAATTTCATTTCACAATATGATTGTCAGTACTGTAGGTAAAATCATATTTGGTTAATTTCATTTTGAGTGAGTCAGTCTCAGGAAAATTTTTTAACCTTATTTAACCCTGAAAGCCGGCGTGCCGGGGGTTCTGCCCATCGAACGTCGCACAAGATCTCATCGATTAACGCCTCTAAGTGTGACATGCCTGTTTCCATGACTTTTCTTGCAAAGGTCTCGCGCAAACTTTAAGACCAAATTTGCCAACGTCACGGTACACTGCCGGGCTCTAAAATTACGGAACCAATTTGTACTGATGCTCGTAAGACCGAAAAATGCTCACTAATGTGATTTTTCATTTACAAATTCCATCAATACAAATGAACTATTTCAATGTCAGTCAGTATTCAAGAAATGTAATGATTAATTTTGCTGTTTACACGCTTAAAAATTTAAAATCAATTAGTTTTTTTTCCTTGTGGTCGACAGGATGTGATAATCTGTCAGTCCGAACAATTCTCACTGAAATAACAATAGAAAACAAAAAAGTCAAAAAGCAAAGTAGAAATACATTTAAGAAAATTGAAATTTGATAACCAGAAATTTTTTTGTTGAAAAACATTTCATAAGAATTCCGTAACAAAGAGGGGCTGGGTTTGCGTATTAAATTCATAAAAAATTAGCATGCTTCTCTTGGAGCGGCTGTTATATTAAATGATCCAATCTAGAATTCGTAGGCTTAATTTTACCACGCTCCTCTTATCATTTTAGTGTTAATAAAGAATCTGTGCAGGCATCTGAGATAGAGAAATTTCAAAAAAGATATAGGTACCAAAAAGGGCCTACATCAGGTGTTGATGGCGACACGCATCGCGTAACGCAGGGAGACCTGGATCCCTGAATGATCGAACTTCTGGCGCCTACGACTAAACTGGGGTGGGTTCGATCTACACAGCAGTATGAGAGCAGAAAATATCCAGAATAAACAATTTGAGAAACACAGCCGCCGAAAACATCTCCGCTATCATGTACAGTGTAGGAAAAAAAAAAAAAAAAAAAAAAAAAAAAAAAAAAAAAAAAAAAAAAAAAATCTTTTTTTTTTAATATTTTTTAGTAGAATCAAATCGGCGGAAATATGTCGCATCGCGGGATCCGCGGAAGAAAAAATCCATGCCTGAATATTGTTACTTTAGATTATTAAAATTAGCATAAATATAAAGGCGCCTCCCCACCCGCCGTGCAAAATATAGGCCTAACGCTGTTAAATGCATGTTGTTGAAGCTATCAGAGAAGCATTATTGTTTAGGTCCCTTAATAAAAGTCTAATAATGGGGAATAATAACAAGAAACAAATAAAGTTTAAGTAATTTCTAAGAAGATTTCTTCTTTCGGATACATTTTGACTTATATGCTCAATTATTGAAGATTTCCTCTACTGCGTGTATTTTGCTGATCAATTTTTTTTTTGATCTCATTCCCACTCAAATCACTCGCACAACCTGTGCTCGTCGAACAGCCGAGATCTCAGGGACCCGCCAAAATTATGACCTCGCGAAACTTTCCCCCACCTCGAGTCCCACTGGATTACCTACATGAGTCTGTATGCGAAAATTTGGCTTTTCACAAAATCGACAGTGAGAACAATATTCTCACAATAATAAGTCAATTTATTCCCTATAGTTTCTGTGAAATATAACTTATTAATATAAAAAGGTTGATTCATGCTAACAAAGTTATAATAAAAAAATAAATGCACCTTTAGCAATACGTTTATAGAAACATAAAGTTTTGGTCCACAGTGTGAGGATCAAACTGTTGAATGTTTCTCTCCTATATATAATCACAATTTGTTCGTTTTAGAAGGTATTCATTCCTATTACATCATTGAGTAAAATAATTTGACAATTCCTACACAACGACACATGATATTGTCTATTAGAGAAATGAAAAGTTTATAAGTCCGAAGCCTAATGAACGACTGCTCGAAACGGACATCCGATGAATTTTCCAACCGAGTCTTACTTTTCCTAACGCGTGCATCAAGAATTCGTCATCTACTAAAGATTCTTTTACACGCAATCCTGTATCCCAGTGGACCGAGCCATAGTAACCAACAAATTCGCACGATCTAATTGCCGACTCTTACAACTTCGAACGCCGTTTCACTAATCGCGCGGAAAGAAATAATCTCTGTCTTACCAGGCACGCAATGTACTATCAGTCCAACCCTGCCAGAGACACATTGATAATTATGTGACCACCCACATCATTCGAACTGCTTCAGACGGATGAACACCATCCACTATCGTATCTTCACACGCTATTTAATGATTGACAAACATTCCCATAGCCGCATCGTCCTTATTGAGGAAGTGCGACAAGGACCAGCCGGAAGTTAAAGACAGAGAAGCATTATCAATTTGCTAAGCTTATAGTGTTTATTCCGATGAATGTTCACACCGTATACAACGTATAGCCCCCGAATTACCTGGGCTAAACTTGAAATGCGGTTATGCCAGAAACGCACAAAAGCTCCATCTACCCCGAGACTCAACTATACAACAGATGATCGCCGAGATAGATGATACGCACTATTCCGTGTCCTCAAGCAAGGGCTCCCAACTTCGCCTGCTCTGTGGCCACCGCTAATCGACGATTACCCGCTACTGAAGATTATCCGCCTAAAGTTGAGTCTTCCGTCCCGCTACTTTTGCAGCCCTGAAACTGTTAGTTCGGGAAGTACGCAGGAAATCAGCGCTAGGATAGCCTCGTCCACCAGCAAATCCCCGAACCTCCCGAAAAATCCGACAATTTACTCCCGCCATGCGCAAAGCCTTGAAATACTTCGGCTTGCTAGTGGAAAGGATGATGACTCAGATCATGATTGTTGCCCGCGACACTTAAGGTTCGCCCGCCGGGCAAAGTTGGCCTTATCTCCTTGCGCAGTTGATTGCCAGGTGAAAAGTGCGTTTATTACGATTTATCCGCGCCCACATGTAAGCTTCGCAATTATAAAGATGTCCGATTTGATTGATTCCGGCCCGTACCGCGCTATTAAGAAGGATCCCACCGAGCGCCTTTGCCGTAAGCTCACCGCCATTCTTTGCGACTTTCAAAAGAGTGGTGACATAGACGATTCCGTTTACCGCCGTTTGAGACCGTCACAGAAGCTGCCGCCTAGGATCTATGGACTCCCTAAGATCCACAAGCCTGACACTCCGTTGCGCCCTATTGTTTCGTGTATTGGTTCTTTTGCCTATAATACTTCGAAATTTCTCGCCGATATTCTTGCGCCTTTAGTCGGTACCTCCGAACATGCCGTGCGCAACTCCGCATCATTCGTTGATTTCCTGCGCAGCGAAACCATACTTGAGCATGAAGTTATGGTTTCATTTGATGTGGTATCGTTGTTCACCAACGTACCTATCGATGTCGCCTGTGACGCCGCCTTCCTTAAGCTCAGCACCGATGCTACTTTATCCGAGCGCACACAACTATCGCCGGCAAAGATAGTTGACCTCTTGAAGTTTGTACTGCACTCGACTTACTTTGCGTATAACAGTGACTTCTACGAACAACAAGAGGGAGCGGCGATGGGCAGTCCGGTTTCCGCGGTCATTGCTAACCTTTTCATGGAATCGTATGAGGAACGTGCGCTGAAGATCTGCCCACCCGGTTGCGCCCCTAGGGTTTGGAAGCGCTACGTCGATGATACTTTTATATATGGCTATGGCTATCCCGAGTCGTTTGTGAATCGCGCCTCTAGGAAGAAACGCGAAACTTCCGAGGAACCCACCAGATTTAATTCCACCGTAGTTCTTCCGTATGTCGACAGCATTGCTCACTTGCTCCGCCGACGCTTAGCGGAAGCATGATATTCGCGTCGTGTTCAAATCCGATATACTTTCGCAACCACATGTCCACCCGAAGGACGCCCGTTCTCCCCCGACAGACGCGACGGAGTGGTCTACAAGATCCCATGTTCAACTGCGACAAGTTTACATTGGCGGAGCTGGCAGACCGTCGGGGAACGCATGAGGAACATCACGGGATGTTCGCTGAGACGCACTGAGCTCGCCGTTGCGACATGCTTGGACGCGAGCACCATGCCGGGCTGGATAAAGATCAGTTGTGTTGCACAGGACAAGCATTGGTACACGCGCCGTATAAGAACCATTCAGATCCGTTTGCATCGAATAATATGCAATAGGGATGCGGCATCGACATCCCGACGAATGGTTGCCCATACATTCAACGCCATCAGCGAACCGGTCCGAACAGTTAGCAATAGCAAATAGCGCGCCCCAGCCCACCAGCGGGAAAACACTGCGCCCGATGATTGGCCAGCGGCAACGACCATCACAACGCGAGTACGGATAGCGCGCCCCCAGCCGGCACGGCGGGAGCAGCACGCGCCCGGTGATTGCCAGCGGAAACGACCAATCAGAATCCGAACAATTAGCGCACGCCCGATCCTCCGGCACTTCTCGCGGCTACTTAAGGCGTCAGCAGCGCAGTCTTATTCATAGTTTGACAAAGGTCAGCAGTTTATAGCGACGCGAAACGCACTACTTCCGTCTACGTTTGCACATCGTGAGACAACTGGTCAACTTTCTTCATATTCTTCACCACGAAAGCCTCTTCCAGTCATAAGAAAAAGGAAAAAGAAAAAGAAAAAGAAAAGAAAAAGAATGATTGGGGATGATTGTACATGCATCCCCCCCCCCCCCCGCTGTTTACGCCCTGTATAATCGGGGTTATCAAATAAAAGAAATTTAAACAAAATTATTCAATATACTCTTGTCATATAAAAAGGGGGAAATTATTTATATAAGATTTGATTGCAGAGGATTTCAATCAAATATGGTTTCGAAATCCTGTTTTCCGTTAATTTTTTATTGAGTGGAAGCTCGCTTGAATTTTTAATAGTTGTTCCTCCCCCCCCCCCCTCCCTCTAGGAAATTTAGGACATGCCCCTCGAAGCTATTAATTTATTTAACTCCTATCAGTGTGCAAACAGAACGGATGTTCGGTGAGGCTCCAAAACGTGAAAGGACGCAATTATCCGCAACGCTTAAGTGTTTGTCCGTAGCCTCTTAAGTGTATTGTTTTCGGGTACTTAAACGTGTGATACGTTTAATTACGGATAATTGCGAATACTTACGGTGGACGCAAATAAACGCAAATGGACGCAACTTAAGAATTTTCCCGGATGGTCTGCGTCTTAGATACGGATAGTTACGTTCATTTACGGAAAGTTACGTTATGTAACGGTTACTTACGTAAGTCGGCATCCGTAAAGATGCCCTGCGAAACTTTGAACATTTCAAAATTTCGCAGGCTTGGCGCAGTCATTGTGCGTACCGATACGGTTCAGTTTCGGACAGATACGTATACTTACGTTCCCTCCGGATAACTGCGTCCGTGCTGCGCTCATGCTGCGTCCACTTGGCCAAATCTATACGCAGCGGACGTAACTAAACGTAAGTGTCTGTGTGACTGTAGCATTACGAGTCTACTCGGTCTTTGTTTTTTCCGTCTTCCGGAAACTTCCGGACACTTCTGAACACTTTCGGGGATTGACATACGTATACAAATAACTGGGAATTGTAATGAAAAATCATATATCTCTCTGGTCAATGAGTGTGGTTCTTTTTTAAACCTTCACTAATAGATCACCTTTCCTATTTCTGCTAGTTATAAGGCTTCAAAGTCCTACCCCAAAAGCAAAGTGGTAGGTACAAAGACAAAGGCTGAAGAGGGCTACATGGCAACAGACGTTGATCCAGGGGGCAATCACCCTTTCCCCCCCCCCCCCCCCAAAAAAAAGGAAAACAAAAGAAGGAGATTAAGAGTATGAGAGAGTGTCACAGCCGGGGAGGGGTTGTGATTGTCATGCTGGTCTAGGGCAAACTGCTTAAACACTGAACTCAAACAAAGTATACATGACACAATAATTACAGGAAATTAACTTTATTTCCCGTCTTCAATACATTAATAAAATCAAAGAAACATCAAGAATACTGAATACAATACAATGACATTAAAATGTGTGTTCTTATGACTATGTACCATATGATTAGGGTTTTTGTTCAAACAGTAGATAACTCAACAACTGAATATTTATACAGTTATATAACAATATCTTATAAGTCTGGAGGAAATGACTATCTCAATAAGTCAAACTTTATGTTAAACGAATTCTTCAATTTCACTGTGTTTCTGTTCAATCTATTAGAAACCTGTTTTGAAGTATTCAACTGTCCAAGGGGATGAGTCTTGAAGCTCGCCTCGATTACTGTTAACCGACCTGAAGAGTTTCCAAAGTACCACTTTATATCTTAGTTCACATCGGTTGTTCACATTTTAGGTTCACCTCCTAGATGTAGGTTCAACTCATAGGTTCACACCGAAGATTCACACCGAAGTTTCACACCGAAGTTTCACACCATCTACAAATGATAGCAAGTAAAACTAAATATACTAATGACTGTTCTAACAAAGCAACATGTCACATCTTTAAGAACATGCAAATTATCTGTAAAACATTATTCATATTAGTTTGCTTCTACAAATAATTAATACTCTTAAAGTCAAAGAACCTTTAAACAATTATCATCTGTTTTCTCTTCTTCAAATTATTTAAAGAACTTCTAAAGATTTTAAGTCCTAAATCTTTTATTACTATTTCCTTTCTATTGTTCAAGATATCTGAAAGAACTTTAAAAGATTTAAAATCATGACATCTTTAATCACAATATTCTTTCTTTAAATTCAAGTTATTGAATATCTTCTCAAGATTTACTGTCTGTAAACATTTAACAGTTCCTTTATGTAATTCCAGTTTTTGGACAACATACACATCCTTGCCACTATAAAATAAGCATGATTTAAGTCCTTGGCAATTCAGTACTATTTCATAGATACTTTTAACTAAACTATTCCAAAAGAGAAATAATTCATATTCACTTACAGTTTAACTGCTGACAAAGACTTGTGACAAGAAACTTGGAAACTTGGCCGTTCCTGACACTCCCATCGTGGCATTCCGACGCCCCCGCAACCTCAAGGATCTTATCGTTCGTGCTGAAGTCCCCTCCCTTACTGACCATTCTTCTCCCATTCAGCATGGCACCTTCAAATGTACTGCCAACAGATGCATCATTTGCAATATACACATCCACGAAGGCGAGACCTTCCAGAGTACCTCCACTAGCAGATCTCATCACACCAAGGGGAACATCACCTGCACCACTTTTAATGTTATATATCTTATCACTTGCAGAGTTTGTAAGATGCAGTATGTAGGCGAAACCAAGACCACTCTCAAAAGACGCTTCTATGGGCACAGATCCACTGTCACCACCACCAAGCTTGACACCCCAGTGGGGAACCATTTCAACCTTCCTAACCACTCCATCTCTGACATGTCTCTACAGGGCATTGAATTTTTAGGTACCCGTCCTGATTCTGTCCGTTTCAGTAGAGAGAAGTTCTGGATGAGACGTCTTCGCACCATTCAACCTCACGGTCTCAACATTCAGGAGGGTAATGACTAACTTCTTTTTTCTCTCATTTCTTTCTTGTTATCTGTTTTCTCCTCCTTTCCTTTTTAGCTTAGTTAACTTTATTTGCAGGTGTTTGTTTTATTTGACTAATACATTCTGTTTCTCTTATCCATTTTTCTTTCTCTTTTCTCCCTTACAGGTTTAGCTCACACTTCTCTTTTGTTTTTTGTTTTTCGTTTTGTTTTCATGTCTTCCCCTTGTTCTTTTACCTGTTTCACTTAATTATTTATTCCCCCCCCCTCCCTTACTTCTTCTTGTAGGTCTATAACACACAGGTCCACTAGGTGTGTTTTTTTTTCCTTGGCTTTTTCTCTTTTCTTTCATTCTTTTCAGCCCCTTAGCCTCCACTCTAATCCCTTCTTTGTTTACTCTCTCCTCCCTCTCCCAGCTATCATCTCCCTTTTGTTCCTGTTTGCTGTTTGATCACACCTCTTCTTGCTTTTTGATTGGCTGGCTTCTTCACACCTTTTACATCCCCCTTTTGTTCTCTCCCTCTTTGCTTGCCACTTAGGTGTAGCTTTTCTCTGTCTTTCTCTATATCCTTGTCTGTTCCCTACCTTTCTGTGTCATTTTGTCTCTGACGAAGATTCTGCTAGGATCGAAAGCTCAGGCCCCTTTTGACTTCAAGAAACTTGGAAGACAGTAACAGCCCATGTCCAATACAGACAATTCTGGTGCAAGCTAGTATACATGAAACTGACACGCCCAGTTTCCACAAGTACAGCATAAACACGCTGCCTCGTTCCCGACTCCGTCGGCCTAGCTGACGCTACCAAACCCTAGCAGAAAACTGCTTGGCTGCTCTAATAGGCATTAACACTGCAGGTCTCGCCTCTCCAAATCCTAAGCTTCAAGTGACAAATATTGCATTTTTACCTCCCACCAAAAATTCCAAGATTCTTTAACCTTACCATATATCTCATTCAAAAGAATTGCTTTCACCTGTATAGCATCAAGATTCAGGAAAGAAATTAAACGAGTTAAACTAGGTTATGAATAGAAGCTAGAATGTCAAACTGGCAGTGATTTATAGACTATCATGACTGTGGAAGACAAAAGTAAGACACATGAATAGGGTCAACCAACTGTAATGCATATCTTTGAACAATAACAAAGTTATTCCTGTGCAAATGAGACTTGTAACTAAGTATCCAAGCCCATCACTAAGCTAAATGTTTGTAAATAGAGATGAGATAGGGATGACTTGTAACAGAGAGAAGGGGGAGAAGGTAGAATAACAGAGAGAGAGAAAAAAGAAGAAGAATGTAAAATAATTAGGTTTCAAACCAGTGTTAATATCGCTTCTATATACAGGCAATTTAAGAAGATTAGGTCCCTAATAAACAGACAATTTTTTTTTTTTTTTTTTTTTTTTTTTAAATAAAGGAACCAATCGAAAGATAAAACATCCCAAAAGAGACAACATGCAGCGAAATCGCTAATTTATACAATTGATTATGACATTATATTATAGTTTTCAAAGAGGTTTACCTTTTTCAAAAGTTTAACTCGCATTTGTACACGTATAGAAGAGGAAAAGAGAATTTCAATTTATGGCCCTCCTTCTTTTTTTTTTGCTCTCACAATTTTTTTCTCACGTATGTTGAGGTTATTATAAAATTCAAAAGCAAAAAGGGAATTTATATTAAAGTGATTATAATGTTAAATTTTTCCTTTTTTTTCTGGGGGGGGGGGGCAAGTGCAAAACTTGCCTTGCTTTAAAACCATTTTATGGCGTAGTTTTTGTTCTCTCTCGCACTCTATAATTTAGACAAAATTAAATTGTAGCCCAAACAGATCAGAATTATTGCTCTCCGAATTATTGAATGGTAAATGGAGTATTCGTGCTTTGCGCTCACGTGATTTGAATTACATAATTAAAACAAATTGATATCATTGACCCTTCTTGACCGAGCATCGCGCTCTCAAGAGGTCATTACCATGTTTACAATAGGGATTATCCAACTAAAACGAAATAATAAAACTATTAAATATATTCTTGTCATATAAAAAGGGGGTTATTTATATAAGATTTGATTGCAGAGGATTTCAATCAAATATGGTTTCAAACATCCTGTTTTCCGTTAATTTTTTGTTGAGTGCCACTGAAAACGAAAGTTGGTCATTCCTTAGAAAAAAAATTAGTCCAGTGGATAAAAATAATTAGTCTTCTAATAATTACGGTACAGGACTAGTTTCATCACGTTAAAGACTAATTTATATCATTATTAGACTAATCGTATTTTGTGCAATACTAACGCACGGCAAATAATAAACCTCGACTAATTCAGATTGCAATAATTTACGAATGCGCATCTTTACGAGGACGAATTTTGACAAATTCTAGGGCACTAGACTAATTGAATGACTAATTTTTCGGCGAAATACTAATTCACTTTCACCTTGCGCTTGCCATTCTGACGTACGCGCGCGACGAGTGACGGGTTTTCCAATTTGTAGAGCAAGGGATCATAGCAACCGGAAACGAACTTCATTAATCGGTAAGAGAGACATTTTCTTTGAAATATTATGATTTTAGCCGGTATTTTTATGAATTTTACAGTAATGAATATCGTGATGTTGACTCATAAATTTCCAGAAAAAAATGTATTACGTCAAAAAAAATTGTCACAATTTAAAATGCGAAAATCACCCAATAATTCAAGTTGGAACTCTGAGTCTGAACTGCTGGCGCGCCGCCCGGGCCGCGTATTTTTTTTTTACACCACTGTTCTGCCATTTATTCAAAATAAGCCAACGAAACTGCTCGCGAGCGAGTCTAGTCCACGCACGCAGCGAATC
>CALNVZ010001404.1:100802-114596 GCA_940671915.1 Paracentrotus lividus
AAAGAGAGAGATCTTCTAATATTCTTCACCACGAGAACCTCTTCCAGTCATAAGAAAAAGGGAAAAAGAAAAGAGAAAAAAGGAAAAAGAAAAAGATGATTGGCGATGATTGTTCATTGCCATCCCCCCCCCCCCCGCCTGTTTACGCCCTGTAATAGATCGGGGTTATCCAACTAAAACGCAAATTTAAACAAAATTAATTCAAATATAATCTCTTGTCATATAAAAGGGGGAAATTATTTATATAAGATTTTGATTGGCAGAGGATTTCAATCAAATATGGTTTCGAATCATCCTGTTTTCCGGTTAATTTTTTAATTGAGTGGAAGCCTCGCTTGAATTTTTAATAGTTGTTCCTCCCCCCCCCCTCCCTCCCTTAGGAAATTAGGACATGCCGCCTCGGAAGCCCTATTTAATTTATTTAAACTCTATCAGTGTGCATAACAAGAACGGATGTTCGGGAAGCTCCAAAACGTGAAAGGACCGCATTATTCCGCAACGCTTAAGTGTTTGTCAGTAGCCTCTTAAGTGTATTGTTTTCGGGTACTAAACGTTTGAGTACGTTTAATTCGCGATAATGTGCGAATACTTTACGGTGGACGCAAATTAAACGCAAAATGGACGCAACTTAAAGAATTTTCCCGGATGGCTGCGTCTTAGATACGGAAGTTAGTTCATTTACGGAAAGTTACGTTTAATGTAACGGATTACTCTAACGTAAGGTCGCGCATACGTAAAGATGCCCTCGAAACTTTTGAACATTTCAAAAATTTCGCAGGGCTTGCGCAGTCATTGTGCGTACCGATACGGTTCAGTTTCGGACAATTACGTATACTTACGTATCCCTCCGATTAATTGCGGTCCGTGCTGCGCTCATGCTGCGTCCACTTGGCCAAATCTATACGCAGCGGACGTAACTAAACGTAAGTGTTGTGTGAACTGTAGCATTACGAGTCTACTCGGTCTTTTGTTTTTCCGTCTTCCCGGAAAACTTCCGGACACTTTCTGAACACTTTCGGGGGTGGTTTTTGTGAACCAAATACGTATACAAATAACTGGGAATTGTAATGAAAAATCATATTATCTCTCTGGTCAAAATGAGTGTTGCGTTCTTTTTCTAACCTTCACTAATAGATCACCTTTTCCTATTTTCTGCTAGTTATAAGGCTTCAAAAGGTTCTACCCCAAAAGCAAAGTGGTAGGTACAAAGACAAAGGCTGAAGAGGGCTGACATGCAACAGACGTTTGATCCAGGGGCAATCACCCTTTCCCCCCCCCCCCCCCCAAAAAAAGGAAAACAAAAGAAGGAGATTAAGAGTATGAGAGAGTGTCACAAGCCGGGGAGGGTTGTGATTGTCCATGCTGGTCTAGGGCAAACTGCTTAAACACTGAACTCAACAACAGCTATACATGACACAATAATTAAGGAAATTAACTTTATTTCCGTCTCAATTACATTAATAAAAATCAATAAAACATCAAGAATACTGAATACAATACAATGACATTAAAATGTGTGTTTCTTATGACTATGTACAATATGATTAGGGTTTTGTTCAAACAGTAGATAACTCACCAACTGAATATTTATACAGTATATAACAATATCTTATTAAGTCTGGAGGAATGACTATCTCAATAAGTCAACCTTTATTGTTAAACGAATGTCTTCAATTTCACTGTGTTTCTGCTTCAATTCTATTAGAAACCTGTTTTGAAGTATTCAACTGTCAAGGGGATGAGTCTTGAAGCTCGCCTCATTTACTGCTTAACCGTACCTGAAGAGTTTCCAAAGACACTTTTATATCTAGGTTCACCATCGGTTTGTTCACATTTTAGGTTCACGCTCCTAGATGTTAGGGTTCAACTTCATAAGGTTCACCACCGAGATTCACACCGAAGTTTCACACGAAGTTTCACCAACCAATCTACAAATGATAGCAAGTAAAACTAAAGTATACTAATGACTTGTTTCAACAAAGCAACATGTCACATCTTTAAGAACATGCAAATTATCGTAAAACATTATTCATATTAGTTTGCCTTCTACAAATAATTATACTCTTAAAGTCAAAGAACCTTTAAACAAATTATCATCTTGTTTTCTCTTCTTCAAATTATTTTTTAAGGGAATCTTTTCTAAAGAATTTTAAGTCCTAAATCTTTTATTAACTAATTTCCTTTTCTATTGTTCAAGATATCTGAAAGAACTTTAAAAGATTTAAATCAATATGACATCTTTAATCACAATATTCTTTCTTTAAATTCAAGTTTTGGAATATCTCTCAAGATTTTACTGTCTGTAAAACATTTAAACATTTCCTTTAATGTAATTCCAGTTTTGGAACAACATACAACATTTCCTTTGCCACTATAAAATATACATGATTTAAGTCCTTGGCAATTCAGTAACTATTTTCATAGATACTTTTAACTAAACTATTCCAAAGAAGAAATAATTCATATTCACTTACAGTTTAACTGCTGACAAAGACTTGTGACAGAAACTGGAACTTGGCCGTTCCTGACACTCATCGTGGCAATTTCCGACGCCCCCGCAACCCTCCAAGGATCTTATCTGTTCGTGCTGAAGTCCCCTCCCTACTGACATTCTTCTCCCATTCAGCATGGCACCTTTCAAATGTACTGCCAACAGCATGCATCATTTGCAATATACACATCCACGAAGGCGAGACCTTCCAGAGTACCTCCACTAGCAGATTTCTCATCACACAGGCGGAACATCACCTGCCACCACTTTTAAATTTAATATATCTATCACTTGGCAGAGTTTGTAAGATGCCAGTATTATGGGCAAACGCAAGACCACTCTCAAAAGACGCTTCTATGGGCACAGACCACTGTCACCACCACCAAGCTTTGACACCCCAGTGGGAACCATTTTCAACCTGTTCCTAACCACTCCATCTCTGAACATTGTCCTTACAGGGGGCATTGAATTTTTAGGTACCCGTCCTGATCTCTGTCCGTTTCAGTAGAGAGAAAGTTCTGGATGAGACGTCTTCCGCACCATTCAACCTCACGGTCTCAACATTCAGGAAGGGTAATGACTATACTTTCTTTTTTCTCTCATCTTCTTTCTTGTTATTCTGTTTCTCGCTCCTTTCCTTTTTAGCTTAGTTTAACTTTTATTTGCAGTGTTTGTTTTATTTGACTAATACAATTCATGTTTCGTCTTATCCATTTTTCTTTCTCTTTTCTCCCTTACAGGTTTAGCTCACCACTTCTCTTTTGCTTTTTTTGTTTTTCGTTTGTGTTTCATGTCTTCCCCCTTGTTCTTTTACCTGTTATCACAGTTAATTATTTATTCCCCCCCCTCCTTACTTCTTCTTGTAGGTCTATAACCACCACAGGTCCACTAGGTGTGTTTTTTTTCGCTTGGCTTTTTCTCTTTTCTTTCAATTCTTTTCAGCCCCTTATGCCTCCACTCTAATCCCTTCTTTGGTTTACTCTCTCCTCCCCTCCCAGCTATCATCTCCCTTTTGTTCCTGTTTGCTGTTTTTGATCACACCTTCTTTGCGTTTTTTGATTGGCTGGCCTTCTTCACACCTTTTACATCCCCTTTTGTTCTCTCCCTCTTTGCTTGCCACTTAGGTGGTAGCTTTTCTCTGTCTTTCTCTATATCCTTGTCTGTTCCCTACCTCTTCTGTGTCATTTTTGTCTCTGACGAAGATTCTGCTAAGGATCGAAAGCTCAAGGCCTCAGGCCCTTTTGACTTCAAGAAACTTGGAAGTACAGTACAGCCCAATTGTCCAATACAGACAATTCTTGGTGCAGCTAGTATACATGAAAACTGACAACGCCAGTTTCCACAAAGTACAGCATAAACACGCTGCCTCGTTCCCGACTCCGTCGGCGCTAGCTGACGCTACCAAACCCTAGCAGAAAATCTGTTGGTCGCCTTCTAATAGGCATTAACACTGCAGTTCTCGCCTCTCCAAATTCCTAAGCTTTCAAGTGACAAATATTGCATTTTACCTCCCACCAAAAATTCCAGATCTTTAAACCTTACCATATATCTTCAATTCAAAAAATTGCTTTCACCTGTATAGCATCAAGATTCAGGAAAGAAAGTAAACGAGTTAAACAGGTTGAATAGAAGGCTAGGAATGTCAAACTGGCAGTGATTTATAGACTATCATGACTTGTGGAAGACAAAAGTAAGACACATGAATAGCGTCAACCAACTTGGTAATGCAGATATCTTTGAACAATAACAAAAGTTATTCCTGTGGCAAATGAGACTTGAACTCAAGTATCCCAAGCCCATCACTAAGGCTAAATGTTTGTAAACTAGAGATGAGATAGGGATGATTGTAACAGAGAAAGAGGGGAGAAGGTAGAATAAAGAGAGAGAGAAAAAAGAAGAGAATGTAAAATAATTAGGTTTTCAAACCAGTGTTTAATATCGCTTCTATATACACGGCAAATTTAAGAAAGATTAGGTCCCTAATAAACAGAACAATTTTTTTTTTTTTTTTTTTTTTTTTTAAATAAAGGAACCAATCGAAAGATAAACATCCCAAAAGAGACAACATTGCAGCGAAATCGCTAATTTAATACAATTGATTATGGACTTATATTATTAGTTTTCTAAAGAGCGTTTACCTTTTTCCAAAGTTAACTCGCATTTGTACACGTATAGAAGGAGGAAAAGAGAATTTCAATTTATTGGCCCTCCTTTCTTTTTTTTTTGCTTCTCACAATTTTTTTCTCACGTTATGTTGGAGGTTTAATTATAAAATTAAAAGCAAAAAAGGAATTTATAATTATAAATGTGATATATAATGTTTTAATTTTCCTTTTTTTTTCTGGGGGGGGGCAAGGTGCCAAAACTTGCCTTGCTTTAAAACCATTTTGATGGCGTAGTTTTTGTTCTCTCTCGCACAATCTATAATTTAGACAAAATTAAATGTAGCCCAAACAGATCAGAATATTGCTCTCCGAATTTATTGAATGGTAAATGGAGTTATTCGTGCTTTGCGCCGCCTCACCAGTGATTTGAATTACAAATTAAAACAAATTGATATTCATTGACCCTTCTTGACCGAGCATCGCGCTCTCAAGAGGTTCATTACCAATGTTTACAATAGGATTATCCAAAACTAAATAACGAAATAATAAAACTATTAAATATATTCTTGTCATATAAAAAGGGGGTTATTTATATAAGATATTGATTGGCAGAGCGATTTCAATCAATATGGTTCAAACATCCTGTTTTCCGTTAATTTTTGTTGAGTGCCACTGAAAACGAAAGTTGGTCATTCCTATAGAAAAAAAATAGTCCAGTGGATAAAAATAATTAGTCTTCTAATAATTACGGTACAGGGACTATGTTTCATCACGTTAAAGATAATTTATATCATTATTAGACTATCGTATTTTGTGCCAATCTAACGCACGGCAAATAATAACTCTCTGACTAATCAGATTGCAATAATTTACGAATTGCGCATCGTTTACGAAGGCACGAATTTTGACAAAATTCTAGGGCACTAGACTAATGGAATGACTAATTTTTCGGCGAAATACTTAATTCACTTTCACCTTGCGCTTGCCATTCTCGACGTACGCGCGGCAGAACGAGTGACGGGTTTTTCCCCAATATTGTAGAGCAAGGTGATCCATAGCAACCGGACGAAACTTCATTAATCGCGTAGAGAAGACATTTCTTTGAAATATTATGATTTTACCGGTATTTTTATGAATTTTACAGTAATGAAATATCGTGATGTTGACTCATAAAATTTCCCAGAAAAAATTGTAATTACGTCAAAAAAAATTGTCACAATTAAAATGCGAAATACCCAATAATTCAAGTTCGGAACTCTGAGTCATGAGACTGCTGGGCGCGCCGCCCGGCCGCGTATTTTTTTTTACACAACTGTTCTGGCCATTTATTCAAAATAAGCCAACAGAAACTGCTGCTGCGGCGAGCGAGTCTAGTCCACGCACGCGCGAATCTCTTGGAAATCTGAGTGGCTTTGCGCTAGTCTGCAAACACAACTATATTTTGATTAGCCGAACTCATGTACCTGCCCAAAGGCCTCGGATTATGCAAATGTCAAGTCTCTGAGGATGTCAGATCAGTAAAAATTATGGAGTAGAAATAAGCACAGAATTACACGAGTATCTATAGACAGTTTCAGTCTCGCTTCCACATAAATACAAATGTGACATAAATACTATGTGAGGGTTTGCGACTTGCCAGTCTAATTAGAAAACTGCGACTTTGGACTTGCAGGACTGCGTGAATCTCCTGTCGCATCTGGCTTTTGTCAGCAACACTCTCTCAGCTAGCTCTCTCTCTCCTCTCTCTCTCTCCTTCAGCCTTCTTCTATCTATCTTCTCATTATCTAGTACTAGTAGTACCTTGTATTTCTTCACTATCCTTGCACCCGCACCCCTTCTCTCTCTCCACCTCGATTATAATAGTTATTCATGTTGTTTGAAACGTGTGTATCTTCGATTAACTTGTTCATCATTTTGTTTAAATCCATATTTCAATTGTATTTCTTTTCTTTTGAAGTTATTGATACCAAAGTTTTGATAATGGTTCTTGATAAATTGAATGGGTCAATTTGATAGAGGCATGTATGAACATAATTATCGTTTAATGATTATATCGACCGGCAAACAGATGACAATGAATAAATAATTATTCTTCTGAAAAAGGACAACTTATTGAATTAACATTACATAACACATAGGAGAGCACCCTCTGCAATTAGTCACAGAATCAAAATTTTAAATATTCATAACTTCGTTAATTTTTTTTGTGATTTTTTCAAGCCTTCCACTGATGGTTTTCGTTTATTTCTTTCCAGCATTTCTGAAACCAATTAAACCCAGTGTGCATTTACTTTCTATTATACACCTAAAAGCAGTGAATGCATGATGTTGCGTGTAGGCCTAATAGGCCTATCCCTTTTTCATATACTTTTCATTTTAGACAAAGGACATAGTACTTCAGGGGCGATCCAGCATTCTCCAATAGGCGGGGATTTTTATTTATTTTTTTTAAAATCTCATTTCCCTCGATCAGCTGCTTGAACTGAGGCTTAAGCGTTGGGGGAGGTAGGTTGAATACAGTAAATTTTTAAAAACTGTTAATTTTCTCCCTTTTTCTCACAGATCAAGCTTATGATTCAATTAAAAAATGCGAGCGCATTTTCAAGTCATCTCGCATGATTTTGAATCAAGTGTAATATAGCATTGATTCTTAGACTTGTTTGACGTTTTTGGCGCGTTTTTTGTGGTTTCTAAGCCAATTCGCAACTATCGGTGTCCGATAGCTTTAAAAACGAGGACATGGACCCCCGTTTTGAATGTTCTACCCATTGAGTATTATTCCTATACAAGGTTTGCAAATTTTTACTGAAAATGACATGGATTTTGAATGTTTGGGAAGCATAATTTTGAATCAAGTGTATCAACTAATTTAGCAATCTTTCAACCTTAAATTTAATCTTTTAGATTTAATTTTATTTGATCCCGAACTGAGAATTAAATTTTAAGTCCTGAAATTTAGATGTAGTAATAGTTATAGGGCCTACTACTCCATCACTTAACTACTACTACTAATCGAAATAAACATTACACAAACGCACTTTTCTGATATAATAACACTCAAGGCTGAAGGTTTACTAGTAATTTAATTCAGAGCGTATGGTCTTTCTAAAATAAAAATTGTAATTAAAGTTGCTTATGACAATTTCTATGCACATAATGCAGAGAGGGTTTTATGATATTTCTAAGACCATTACCCTGTTCCTCATAAAGGGTGAAAGGGGGTTTAAAAACTACCTTCCAGACAAATTCCAAACCCCTTCCCCCAAAATAATGTTAACTAACCAATGTTCGAACGCCCCTTGATGGCCATATTTGGGGCCTTTTTTTCTTTTTTGATTATACTTGGAGCGGAGGCCCCCTGCTAGTATCTAGCCCACAACGCCATCAAGGCCTACGTTGCAATGTTGTAAACTTTCTTTAAGTAAGATTATCAGTTTTTTGGACAAAGGATTATTTGACCAAGCAAATTATTGATTAAAAGTGGATTGGTGTAAAACTGAAAATATTACTTACACCACCGGGCCATTCAATGAATATCCTTCTTGTTTTTGACTTATGTGACCCGCCTCTGAAAATATTCAATTCTTTTCATGACACTGTATGAAGTAGATGAAGATAACGGATGAGATTTGACAACTCGGCAAGTCCAAAAAGTTGACTTTTTTTTTTTTAATGAATTTGTGGATTATTGTCTCAGTAATGTTTATCCAGAGGCCAGTTAAATGATGTGGAATGTTTGCTGAACCTTAAGAAGCCAAATGACCAAATTACATGTATGTTTATCCAGGGGGCCAAAAAAAAATTGTTCTTCTCCCTTCAATGTCACTGAACAAATGAGCACAATTCTACCATACCCTTTTGTAATGCGGGGCCACTGCATTTCAACATGGGATCGGTAAATAGAGCACATTAAATTATTTTATTTTTGCATTAAAGAATGAAAAAATCAATGTCTCGCAAAAATAATGTTTTTTCGGTGCGAGATTTTTAAGATTACATTGGCAAAAAAAATATGGTTTTTGTCATTTTACCCACATTTTGCCACAATTGAGGGCGCTGCTGGCCTCAAAAAATAAGTACAAATAAAATAAGCCAGTTAAACAATGCCCCATCTTTGGTATACAAACTCCGTAACAAATCGGTGAAGTTGATAAAGTTTGATACGGTTTCTGACAAAGTAATAGACGATAAATTTAACTTGTTTGTGGCAATCATGATTCCTAACAGAGGCCAATTCTTAAATTATGCGTACTTTCCATGCAATTCAAATATGCAACTTTCAAAGTCCCGTAAGCAAAAAATCATAAGCACATGAACCTATATTATTTTTTGCATTTTTTGGCATACATAGATACCGAAGTAACTCCTGCAAAATTTGGTGAAAAATGACATGGATTCGTTTCAACTGTGGGCAACGTCCGAATACCGTGCGAAGTCCATGTCATTTTCACCAGATTTTGCAGAGTTACTTTGGTTAAAAAAAGCGCACTCATGTGGCAAAAATGGTGCGTAAAATGGCAAAAACCATAATAGAGGCTTGAATCTATAAGAAAATAAAAAAAGTATAGTTTTAAGGTGCACTTTTTTTTTTAAAAACCATGAAGGTCTAATCAAATTTGCCAAAGTCTGTAGAGGGATTCATCATAAATATGGTAAAAATTAAAAATTAAAAAAAAAGGGGGGTCCGTAGTGGTGGGTCGTTTTTGAAGCTATCAGCGCCCGAATACTTTCGCAAATCGCGGCTTTGAAAAAGTCACAAAAAACGCGCTGAAACGTCACAAAAAAGCGTGATTTTCCACTCTAAATTACACTTGATTCAAAATTTATGCTCATCCAAACATTCAAAATCCATGTCCATTGGTCATGAAAATTTGCAAAGTTGTAGAGGAATACATAACTGCAATGGGTAGAAAACATTCGAAAAAGTGGTCGCATGCTGACGGTTTAAAGCTTATCGGAGCCGAATAGTTGTGGAATTGGCTTGAAAACCACAAAACGCTCTGAAAACCGTCAAACAAGTCTGAGAATCCAACCTTATTTATTACACCTTGATTCAAAATCAATGCTCTCGAACATTTCAAAATCCATGTAAATTTCATTTGCCAAGTTGCTAGAGAATAAAAACTAATAGAGTAGGAACATTAAAAAATGGGGGTCCATATGTGCTTGTTTTCAAAATATTCGGCGCTGTAATAGTGCGATGTGACTTGAAACCACCGAGAACTGTTGGCAAAAATACTCAAAAATGTGTAAAACTACTATCTAATTTTCGAACTTTATTCAAATCCTGCTCCCCACTACCTTTACAATTAATTTTCATATCCATCGCAATCTCTAGAATAAACACAAACATGCCACCAACATAATGCTTTACATATCTCTGCAGGTAGGTAAATAATGACAAAAAGAAGGAAATAAATAAAATATTTATAAAGTTCAATTCTTGCTTAACTTCCCTCTAAATATAATCCTCCATATAAATCACACTTTGGAATACAGCAATTTTATCAAATACGTGTGAATGAATTGTATCTTTGTTACTAATTTTCTCTGTGCTGTGCTAGGCTATATGGTTAGCTAGAAACTATAAGTACGGACATGCTATGCAGCAGGAGGCTCTGGCGAAATAATTTAAAGTAGAATTAGACTCGCTCGCGAGCAGTTTCGTTGGGATATTTTTTGAAATAAATGGCCAGAACAGTGGCTGTAAAAAAAAAAATACGAGCGCCGGACGGGCATAGGAAAGCTAGTCGCCAATTCGCACGCCGCGCATGGAGATCTGCCTTTACCTTTCCGGGGAGCGGGAAGCGAACTCGCGCCTGACCGCTCATATAAAACATACGCATTTCTAAGTCGACTATCATCTCTGGCCTTAACTGTAGATCTATGAGGATTTCAAAAATGCTATTGAATTTGGATAGGGCCATAGGGTGAAGTTATGAAATGTTATGATTGAAAATATTCGAATTTTTAGGATTAAAAAAAAAACAGTGAAATAGGCTATGTCCACATCTGCAATGCATTTACCATGACTTTTAGTTTCTCATCATATCTATATTGCTCATGCTGTATTCATTTGTGCTCCAATGGAGCAATAGATCATGCATGCAACGTACCATAAACTTATCTATATTTTTATCATTTCAGAACCTCTGAAAAAACGGTGCAAATGAACCAGTTTCCTGTCTTTGGAGAAGGATTTCATATGTCTTGAAAGCATGGCTTCAGAGTAAGTGATCCAGATGCTTAAATTTTATTTGAGCCAGTAGACTTGAACATTCCCGTCCAAGCTCTCTTATCGGGCCTCGATCCCTCATTATGGATGCAGATGCACGTATGCCAAACAAAAACGTTATTCCCTAATATTTCTAATAATCTTTCTCACTACATAAGGGTTGCAAACAGTGCTTGATCATCAATGTAAAACATTAATTGTCCACTGGTATTGTCTATTGATCACACTATTTACCAGAAAAAATGAAACCCACACAATCACTGACTGCGGCATACATATCGTGGATGAATCTCACATGAATGGCTTACAGAACATTTGAATTCAGTTCGCAGACTCTATCTCACTGGAAAAATTGTATAGGGGAAGAGTTGGCACTTTTGTGCTCATGGATGCAAGATTGTCTGCTTTCAGGAGTGTAGCATAAAAAGGTGCAAGTTCAAAATGCATGGTCAAAAACTGATAAAGAAATAAATAAATATATGAAATTAAAATAGATTGATTATTAGTTAATATTTTGTCTTTGTTTAGTATTCTAAAAGATTTTTTTTTTTGCTGTTATGTTTTATTAAATAACAACAAAATATTATTGTTATTTCTCCAAAGCATGTGTTGATCAACCATTGTTTACAAATGAATGAGAAGTGTCTGATTGGTTCTGAATATTTCAATTATATAAACTATTACCGTTTTCCCCACAGGTAGGTCCAATGCACATGGAATGTTACGTAAATAATCATGATTTGGTTGTACCCTGAGAAAGTCAGTGTCTAAATGATCTGAATTAAAGCCATTGAAAATATGAGCATTGAAATCAGTGCACATTAGAAGAGGAAACAATCGCACAGAACATACATAATGAGGTTTTCCTGTCCTTTTTGTGATTTCACATCACAGCGATATTGTGTACTTCTTAAGCATTTTAAATATGGTCATAGCCAAAGACAGATTCACTGTTCTATTGATGGCTGTTACAAGTTACTGAAATCCAGTAGGACGCTCTTGCAACATGTCAAAAGCCAGCATAAGGCGTTTTGGTCACAACATTGTCTGTACGGCAGAGACAGGATGAAGTGGTTGATGGTGAAAATGATGGCGCGGTTGATCAGGCTGATGACCTGAGAATGACGATCTTGCCAATGATGGTATGCAAGAAACAGAGGTAGTTGACACTGATGCTAATCATGTTGTTAGTTCCTTTTTGCTTGGTGTGAGAGAAGAGCACAAGTCTACAAAGAAGGCCTGCAGTTTTGTTGCTGATGGAGCAGCAGACATTGTTGAGTTAAGCCGTGAGGAAATTTCAAGGAAGGTTATGGATGTTCTACATAGAAGTGGTGTGAATATGCAGAACCTCGAACAATTGGGTCTTACAGATGCACTGGGGAAAACTACTGTTGAAAATTCATTGAGCCATTTTTCTTCAGGGGCAAATATTGATGTATATGCTGCAGAGCATTTTCACTTTGTCCAACCTGTTGAATTCATACTAGGTTATGATAATAAAGGCAAATCCAACACGATGCAATATGTTCCCATCACTGATACACTGAAGGGCTTGCTTAGTAAAGATGATGTATTTGCTGAAGTTTTCAGTGGGCATAAATCCAATGATGGGATCATTCGAGACTTTTGCGACGGTTCGAACTTTGAAAATCATGAATTGTTTTCACAAAATCACATGACATTGCAAATCCAATTTTACTATGACGATTCAATGTCGCTAACCACTTGGCACAAAAGTGAATTCAATGAAGTTTGGTGCATTCTATTACATTCTTGGGAACATTCCGCAAAAGTATCGATCAAAACTACAAGCTATGCAGCTTGTTACACTGTGCATGGCAAAAGATATGAGTCATATGGTATGTCTCAAATTTTGAGACCATTTTTGCATGATATGGCAGACCTGGAAACAAATGGATTCTCATTTGTTAAGGAAGGTATTGAATATCGCTTTCAGGCTACAATCTCCTTCGTGAGTGCAGATAATCTTGCTGCTCATGAAATTGGGGGGTTTCAGAAGCATTTCAATCATGGGCGTGTTTGCCGTGCTTGCAGTGTAACAAGTGCCACAATGAAGAATCATTTCAACAGCAGATCACTAGAAGTGAGAACGAAAGAAGCTTACAATGAGCAAGTTGAACATATACGACAAAATCCCAATTTGTCTTCAGTCTATGGAAATAAAAAACGACTCACCATTGAATCAACTTCAGTATTTCCATGTAGCCAATGGCCTCCCGTCAGATGTAGCCATGATCTTTTTGAAGGGGTAGTCCCCGAGGTCATTAGAATGACAGTATTACACTGCGTCAGTGAGGGATATTTTTCATTGCTCGATTTGAATGACCAGATTGACACATTTCCCTATGGTGAACATGACAAAGCACGCAAACAAACCAAGTAGGATGTCAACTGAAGTAGCACAGTTCAAGGTTAAGCAATCAGCATCACAGTGTTGGTGCTTGCTTCGTTTACTGACCCTAATGGTTGGTCATTCTGTTCCTCTTGATGACCAACAGTAGCCAGTACTACTGCATCTACTTGATGTTGTTGAAGTTTGTGTTGCTCCAAAAGTAAACAAAGTTGTGGCGGAATCTTTGACATTTCTTGTTGAAAATTTCCTTTCCCTATATCGTGAATATCCAGATCTTTCGATGAAGCCAAAGTGTCACTATCTCACTCACTACCCCCGCTTACTTTTAGAGTATGGCCCCCTTGTACATTGCTGGACTTTGCGATTTGAATCAAAGCATTTCCTGTTCAAAGAGTTTTCTTGGCGAAGTAAGAATAGGAGAAATATCCTGAAAAGTCTTGCGGAGAGGCATGAGTACCACCAAGCATGGTATCGGTCACGCAAAGAAAACTTCCTTTCTCAGGATGTTATTGAACATACAAATGGTCAGCTTCAGCCTATCAACTCTTTGCCAGTGGAAGTGCAGAATCTGATTTTGCCTCATATTGGT
>CALNVZ010001404.1:138698-187663 GCA_940671915.1 Paracentrotus lividus
AAAAATTAAGTTTGTTTTCTGTAAGTTTTCTTACTGAGTCTTGTCATTATTAGTTCCAGATGGTTCAGTTGCTTGTGTGATTTAACACAGTGAATATTTTTTAATAAATACATTGAATTATTGGACTTTTTAGCAGTTGAAAAGAAAGTATGTACATATGATATGATAAGAGTGCCTAAGTCTGCACAGTGCCTATAACTGCGCACCCATGTAAATGTGCGATTTTCATAGAACAAAACATCAAATTAACTGACATCAATTTTCAATCTTAACCTCAACAATCCATTCTTTACCTTACCTTTACACAAGGTTCTGGAAGATTGCCTGTACTCTCAGCAGTCAGGCTTCCAGTTCAAGCTTGTGGTTTCATCCTTCTACATGTAGACCCCTCTTCTCTAGATTTGTTAGGCCTATTTTGGGTTTTTGTCATGCTGTCATCCATCATTTAGTTTTGCTTCTTCTTCAAGCTCGGTGTTCTTACGATACCAAAAACTGCGAAAATAATTGATAAACAATGAGTTCCAGCAAGTTTCATTTCCTACCCTGAAAATTTCAATCATTGTCAAAAAAATAATGTCCGAAACTTCACTGCGCCTGAATTGCGTGCAAAATGATGTCTGCGCACTAACTTTAGGCCTATTCATTTTTGCTACACAAAATGACAAGCCCGTCTAAAAATCGTAAAAAAAACATTGTTCTTGTATTATAATTTCTTGAAATTTTTTGTTTCATTGATCATTAGAATATGAAGAACGGAATAACATTGATGAATCTTTAAAAAAAATATTTACTTATCGTAATAAAAATCATGATCGAATTTAGGTGCGCAGACTTGGGCACCGCCATCATACTCCATCTACTATAGCAGCCGCCCCCGGGATGGCTGCCGCCAGTATAAAAGCAGCTTCGCCTGGGTCTGCCACTGGCTTTCTACTGCCCAAAATTATTTATTAACAGTTCAGTGATTAAATATTAAAATGACATGACCATAGACATAGTCATAGCTTACATTACCCTTCACTAAAGATCCTTATGATTATTCGTTGGATATAGGCTAGTCGTATCGAAGATCTATGTCCTTGTCAAAGAAGAGGAGAACTAAAGTTAGGTGAGAAGATCTCTAAGGTTTGTAATCCCGCACACATCGGCAACAAATTTTCATAATAGTTAATCACGTGAATTGCAATTGATCGTTAGTTACGAATCGCGTCGCGTATCCAGCCACAGGATATGCTAGCGTACAGGATAGATTGTCTTTTATTATCTCGCTCTGCATTATTATTAAAAAAAATCGTTTTCGAACGTTGATACTGCATGCATGGGCATGGCGCACAGCCGCAATCAGGTCAAAGACTGGGTAGTTTTTGTGGTAAATATATAATTACTTTTTTGCAGGCCTTTTTCACGATTTCTCCAAGCCCCATGGCGGAGCCAGGGTTGAAACAGGCGTGCATACAACTCAATACAGCCTAGAGGGAGGTCTAGGCTATTAATTTTATTAATTTTTGTTTGCTTGTTTTGTTTGTTAGTTTTTGTTTTTCGTTTTTGTCTTTTGTTTTTGGTTGTTGTTTATTTGTATTTTTTGCAGTGGCGAGATGTGTGAATAGCTAGACATAGGGGACGCCATGTCCATAGGGGGACTGGGGACTGCCATTTATCCAGTTAGATCTACGCCTATAGGTTTTTTTCTTTGCAGCATCGGATCAAGGTCGCCATAGTTAGTTATTTAATTCATAATTGTTTTTTGTTTTTTTTTCATTTTTTTTTTCCATTCATTTTTTTTGTAGCTCTATTTTTTTTTTTTTTTTTTTCAGTGGCGGAGCAAGAGGGGACTGATCATGATGTGTGGCTTCAAATAATCTGCCACTTTCTTATCAAAAAGAGTAGGCCCATCCCCTCCTCCTCTCTGTCACTTCTGGAGGCTCGAGCCACCATACTGCTCTTGATCATAATCAACATCTAAGTATTTAACAAAACGCCGTCGCCCCCCTCCCCCCCCCCCCCCCCCCCCCATTAGAAGCCCACCGATACTTTCCAGCCCTCTAAGACTATAAGTTTCTTTCTTCTTCTTCATTCGAACCTGGTTATTTTGTTGTATATGGGCCACCATACACCCTACTCTCTTACAACCACCCCCCCCTCCCCCCCCCCCCCCACCCGGCATACTTTCAGCCCTCTTAAGACTAAGTTCTTTTCTTTTTTCCCTTTCTATTCATCAAACGTTGTTTATCCCCCCCCCTCCACATTAGAAGCCCACCATACTTCCAGCCCTCTAAGACTATAAGTTTCTTTCTTTCTTCTTCATTGACGCTGCTTATTTTGTGTATATGGCGCCACGTACACCCTACTCTCATACTTTCTAAGTGTTAAACCACACCCCTCCCCCCCCCCATCACTAAAAAGCCACCATACTCACCCTCTAGACTAAGTTTCTTTTTCTTTTTTTTTTTTTTTTTTTTCCTATCATTAAACGCTGTTATTCTGTTTTACATGATATGGGCTAATTATAATTCAATAAGAGTCTTAAAATAATAGCAAAAGTCTCTTCGAAGTTAATTTGTATCGAAAGACGATACTGCGATCGGCGTACAGCTCGAGCCGCATGACAGAAAGGATCCGCGCTGATGATGCTAAAACCTGCGAAACTGCTGCCAAATTCAAAAGATGCACGAAATGTGTGCCAAAATTCGAAAGATGCACCATCTGCGATGGTCAGGATCGCGACCACCCGCTACACAATTTGAAACACCTCTTCTGTGATTATCCACCTTAAAGGCAGTTTTGATTAAGGCGTTGCAGAATTAATCAAGGGCATTAAAGAATTGGGTCATATGGATGTGTTTTGGCAAACTAAATGTGTGGTCTACGAAATGGAAAAAAAGTGAAGGGGGATGGAAAATAAGGGCCTACAGAATGTAAGAAGTTGGCACAAAACAAGCAAGATTTTAGCACAAAATATCACATTTAGAATTGTAGTTTTGACAACCGAAAATCTATAGTCAAGAAATGAAAATATGGCAAACTTCTGCAGAGAGATGTCAGATGGTCAGAAAATAGTGACAATCACAATCACTACCTACTCAGAAACTATTCAAATATATAGGTACAATTGTGGCTTTTCATACTTGTGCTTTCACTTATATACAGTATAATATAATATAAATAAATAAACCACAAATTGATGAACCTATGTCTTTGTAATAACTGTCTCCTTATTTTATATATATTATATATATATATATATATATATATATATATATATATATATATATTATATTTTTATTATCTACAGCACTAATTCCTCTACCACGCAAGTGAAGGACTATCAGGAACTTGTAAACCGGGGCTGGATCAACTCATTCAAATTCCCAGATCTACCAGATGCTATATCAGCTAAAATAAAAGAAGGTGAACCATTGACGTGTGGAAATGAGGGCGCCATTTTGGACGTAATATTCGAGGCAGTAAAGCTGCATAGCTTGTAAGGCATTGTTCTATATTCTTTCAAGATAAAAAAATACTTGCTTCATGTAAACAATGGTTTTCATGTATTATGCAAAATTGCAAATTTCACATCAATGAATGCTTCATGAATGCATGTGGGGTAAATAAAATTGGACCGATCCTGTGACCGATCCACATGACATATTGAGACATCAGAGGCTTTTAGTAATTGTTGAGCAATGTTTAAATGATAACAGGTAATCATGGAATAATATGCTATAGACGGCTGGGCTGAGTGGTACATGTATAAGTTGATGTCAGACCATCAAACGTGCATAAAGTCAAACTTTTGGTGCCCCCACTGGATCTCGAGCATTTAAGTTAAAAAACAAACAAAACAAATAACAATTTCTAAAAACATCTACACACTACCCCCAAAATCCCCCCCCCCCTAATTGAAAGTAAAATACCTTTTTAACGGGTGTGTGTCTAGTAACAAAATTTGCATATGTTTATAAACTCAGAGGTGCCAAACCTAAAACGTATTCCTCACTTTTCCAGTCATCTTTCACTTGAAAATGCGGTACCAAAATGAATGAGTCCAAAGTTAATGATGCATGGCACCTGTCTCTTGGGACAGCCTTCTAAATTGACTGGCACGCGGTTTCTGTGGATATGTTTTACAAGAAGTGTTCTAAATATTTGCCTGTGATACACAAAGGCATACCAGTCAACCTTTAGAATTTGACATCATGTCCTCTTGAATGTAATGCCAGTGGATAATGAGGTTTGTCTGAGGAGACATGTGAATACACAATGGCATTATTGTGTTTCAAGTGATTACTGATATCCATAGATTTTGTAACCCCTAATGCTGCAGTCACACAGACACTTACGTATAGATACGTTTGTGTTTTAATCTTATTCATCTTTGTATTCTATCATTTCCTATGTATTTCTTTGTTTTACTGGATGAACTAAATTATCAATATTTCCACTGCTGACTATGAGGGGTAGGCAACCCTGGGGATCCGCAGAAAAGAAAAGAATTTTTGGACGCAACCATGCATTCTCTCCACAACAATTTTGTGTCAAGAGTGAATGACAGTCTATGTTGTAATGTATTATTGATCTGTAACACATTTTTTTAAATATTTCAGATACCAAAGTCGCACGAATATGCTTTGCTTGTGGAGCTATTCCTGAAGAAGTACCCTCCAACCATACTCAACGCAAATCATTCAAAGGTAATTTCTGTTTCCCCCTGTTTTGTCACCAGGATTTAATTTTTAAAGAATGGGTTATTCACAGAAAAGCACAACTTAATCTTTGATGATTTTGTCTATAAGGCAGTTGCATGTACTTGTGCCTGACCATTACACAGTGTGTAATTTCAGTGTTAGAGGTTGGGTTTAGTGTTAAGAGTTAAATTCTGCTAGAACAAGCTCCAACACCAACGTTCACATTAAGGGGTACGTTCACATTAAGGGGTCAATATTGACATCTTAGTGCTGGAGATCGATAGCTAAAGACCAATGCGTTTGTTTTACCAGCGCGAAAAACCAGCGGGATAAATTCAATTTATTCAACTACGTACCTAGTCCGGCCCTGCAAAATTATTTCTTTTGTAAGAACTCATGTAACTGAATCACAGACAGACTGCAAAGCTATCATCCAGGTAGTTTGCTCTCCCAGGCAGCCAAGTTTTAACTCTGTGATTTGTTTTCTATAACATTTCTTCCATGACATGTTTATAAATATTTTGTTATATTGGTATTCATCATCATATGTGAATCTTTGTACATTTTCAGCAACTCTGGACGGATAAAATACAGCGTAAATTTCAGAATGCGAGAAAGAGGGATCCAGATATTCGTGAGATGTTGGTAGTTAAATCACGAAAGAGGAAGGCACAGAACCACGAAATCCCCAAGAACAAACTGGTCAAAGAAAAGACCACTCCCCCATGCTAGCCTCCCATGTGGGGGATGAAGAACTATCTTCCTCAAAGACCATCATCGGAAGATGATAACTCTGTTGCTAAACACAATAAATGGCTCCAGCTAGAAATCTTCAAAAGGCGGCCAGATTTCAAAGAAGTATCACACTTAATGGAGATCACACTCTCTGATAGAAGACAGGAGATAGTGAAGAAGGGAACATCTCTACAAGACATCAAAGACAGTTTTCCATGGCTCTTTACAGAACATGAGGTAGGTAACATTGTATTTCAATAAAAGGAGAATAATTTGAACTGCATATTAAAAAAAGAATTACCAAAATTGGTCAAGGAATAAGGAAATTACAGTCATTTACATTTTATTGTAATCTATATTCGCTCTGCAAATTGGCAACACTTGATGATGTCATATGCGAGCAGCTCCCCATATCATTTTACATTAAATTTCACATTTTCTTAATTTTCTCAAAAGTTACATAATTCTTTACACCATTGGGCAAAGTATGTTGAGGATAATGGCTTTCTACATGGCATAAATTGACCGGTTGTATAAAAATCACATTAGATATGGAGAAAAAAGTATTGATGCTATTATACAGTGTAAAGAAAATCAGGAGTGTGAAGTAATATGTGTGGAAATGGAGGGAGATCACTGAAAAGCAGAGCTTATATTGAGGTGAACTACCTCAGAAATAAATACTCGATGTTTGAATACATAAATATATATCAAGGAAAAAATACATGCAAACATAGTTTCTCCAGAAAAATAGAAACTAGATACTAGAAACTACTTGAAATAAACTAATAATAAACATAACATAGAACAAGACAAAGGGACGTGACAAAACGTTAGTGAAATTAATTAATATAACATGAAAGGGAGTAATAATGTCCAACCCGACCCCATGGGTCTATAGGGTTTAAGAAGAAAATTAGACTCTTTATTCTTTGTGTTGTTATTTTATCAAGCTTCTTGCTGAATTCAAGAGGATTAGTGGGGGAACAGGAGTGGTGGAGCTCTTGGAAAAGGGACTGACGAAATATGCACAATGCATAATGGGGTGCCTGAAGAAGAGTAAGCTGAACAAAGGTGAACTTGACCTGGCAGCAAGCGGAGAGGATGAAGATAAAGGCAAGTGAATTTAATTGTCATTCTGGTTATATTTAAGTGAAAAAGTCTTTAACATGAATTGTAGAGGTATAATTCATCTGCTGATAATCCGTAGATTAACATGCTTTTTCAAAAGAAGTCGAAGTCGTCTCTGGTAGGACTACAATTTGTCATGTTGTATGCAATCCTTGTGTCATAGTCTACCAAAGACCTTGATTCATTTCAATCACTTCAAATGATAAAAATTATTGTCTAATGGAATGTTGCTAGAAAGTTGTGATTGATAGATCGAAAATCACCTGCAAATGAAAAGATGTCTTTTCATTAATGCATGGTCTGGGCGTGTAACAAGACGCACTTGAAACATTAATTTAGATCAACGCCTGCATGACGCTCAAATGCACTTGCATTTAATCGCAACTTTCTGGCAACACATGCATATACATCATAGTCTTAACTTCAAATAATATACTGTACATTCATAATTTTGCATAATGTTTTCAAAGTTATAGGGCTATCTACCGACAAGGACACTGTTTGCTGGGCTGATAAAGCGTTTCATGTAAAATTTTCAGTTTAAAAATGGGATGGGGTGGATGAATGGTTTAGGGGTAGAAATTATCATGATGAATAGATATTTACTTATAGAAACAACTGCTTATTTTTCACATTTAGTGCAACAATGATACAATTGATGTTCATTCATGAATATATTATATATATATTTTTTTAATTTATTTATTATTTAATCTATCTATGATATTAATTATTTGATAGAGTGATAATGAATATCTCCTTTGTAGGCTCCAAAATAACTTGCCTGTCCCAAAATTGTAAGGAAAAATCCTGCCCAGTCCAATTTTCGTACCTCAAGTGAGCATTGTTCTTTGACTCATTAACATTGTATAATTTTTCTTTATTATGAAGAACGTGAGTCCTATAGCTTTCTATGCATCTGAAATTGGAAAACTCCTATGTAAAGTTGTAATATGTCTTTGGTCCAAAAACCATAGGTGTATTTTTTTTTTTGTTGTCTTCCAATTATTTATTTCACATTCTTAACACTTCATAAAAATTAACACTTCGTAAAAAATTTATGAATCAATCGTAGTATAAGTGCAAAAAACTGACCGAGCTGACTATTTGTGAAAATTTGAGGTTTTTCTTTCAGATATTTTTAAAAATATTTTTAATATTATACAAAGTTTAATCAACCCAGCAATGATTTGTGCTAATTCATGTTAATGTTCCATATTACAGGTGGTTTAGAACGTGCAGCGGTTGTGCTGCCTACCTTGCTGAAGGAAGACATCAAGGATCTGTGGACGTTCAAGGTAATAATCCTACTTAGTATGTAAACATCCCTCATAGTTCTTACATTAGACGACACATAAGGTCTCGACCATATGAAGTCTGAAACCTGCATTATGCTGAAATGAGACTTCAGCATAACACAGAAATGGGAATAGAGCTGGGAATGGGCAGTTCACTGTTCTGCCTGGCACCAAACCTCCAGTTGGATCTGATCTGAGCTTTCCCGAAAGAACTTGGTCACCCTTAACCCTAAAAAGGCCGGGTTATTTTTGCCATCTCACAGCCGGGGGGGGGGGGCTGATTAGGCCCCCCTTCAGATCTCGGCCGCCGATCGCGCGAGCGCAGCGAAAATTTGCACAATAGTAGTGTGTGATTAAATCTACAAGACTGTATAGTTAGTTTTTCCAAAATAATGTCTTTTTAATTTATATGAATTCATTATGCTAATTTATGCATGAAATCATACTTAAAGAAATTCTTTAAACACCATGCTTGCAAAAAGGATGCTCTTAATCTGCTTTCTCTGATGGACGACTTGGTACATCATGAACTTTTTTTCTCCCTTTTGTTGTTTCTTCCCACCCTGTCCAGGACGACGAGAACCAGAACCCAAACTCTATCTTCATCGAGACAAACGAAAGAGATATCTTGCAATCGACGTCCTTCAAATTGGTTGCTGAAGGAATGGAAATATGTAGTACAGACAGCATTCTTAATGCTATGAGCTGCTACATGGCAGCGTTCTACGCTTTTAATCTGGCGTATGTTCCACATCTGCAGAAGACGATATCCTTCGTGCAGAATTTTCTTCTTGGAATCAAGGATGGAAGCAACATAGACAAGCCAGTCCTGACGTTACTTTCGAGATTGATCAAAATTAATAAGTAAATCGCACACAAACCCACTGTTACTATACTTCTACAAATCGAACACATCCTAGAAAGACTCGACAATGCTAGGATTTCCTGTCTGAAATGAGTTGGTATATAATCCAACATATTATTTGAGAATCTACATATTTACATTATGGTTACAGCTTGTACCATAATTTATGTGTAACAATGCTAAAAAATTTTACTTTTGTCAAAAAATATAATTTTCTGAAATTTTTTTACTCTGATATACATCTGTGCATGTTTTCAGTGATACTGAAAAAAAAACTATGAATTTATTATTTCATATTTATGAGAATTAATTAATTAGAATACATCTTGTCAAATTCAATGAGTTCATTAAATACTTTCTGAAGGTGTCCATGCAAAAATATGTAAGTATTATGAATAAATTGGACGAATAACTATTTTTTGCAGTATTAAAATTGATAGATGAATGAAATGAAATAATAAATTTACATTTCTCAATGTAATTTTATTTTTTTTTAGAGAGAGAGAGAGAAGTCAGTATCAATCAAAACATGAAAAAATATTTTTATTTCCAAAATTTCATAGTTAAAATAGTTCAGGAAATAATATTTTTAGTATTAAAATGCACATAAAGTGCAACCATGATGTCATCAAAGTCCCCAGTTCTGTTGATATCATTGTTTCTGCCAGTAAATTTCAAGAAAAATTCATAAATGTCTTATTATAGTTGGCCAATATTCCTATTTTTTGTTCTCTTTGTATAATTTTTCCTACTGTTGAAGAAATGATTTTCAGTTGGACTTTCCCTCTAACTGCACACCCCTACTATTATAAATTGACATCTAACATATCTTGCCACCTATCTGTTTATGTTGCATTATATGACTGAACTTTGTAAAATGCTATCTGTAGGGTTGTGTACCGCCTAGTCCTGGCGTAGTCTGTAAGGCATATCCTTTATGCTCGTCTGCCAATTAAAGGTCTTCTGAGTACACCCAACTGGTTGTTTAGTTGGGGGTCTTTATTATCACAGAACTCACATCCACCCTCGACGTGGAAATGTGCACTTGAATAATGTAGTGGGAGTTCTGCTCAAGTATGTACAACCACATAGGGTGGAATTCTTGAAGGTTGTTTATTTTAGTACCAGGTTTAACCCATGGGTGGTTTATCTTTGACACACGTTCATTGGACCGTTGTTTTAAAAAAATGCCACTGTCCTAAAATAAACAACCTATGAGAATTCCCTCATAATGTCTACCAGGGCTTATCAGCTAGTCGTTTATTAGAATTCATCACCGGTTTCACGAAGTATATTCACTTTATTGGCGTTTTATCCAAATTTGTAATTGAGAAAATTGTGTTGAAAATGTCAATATATATTTAGAATAATTTCTGTAATCCTTAAACAACTATTCTTTCAATTATATTTTACTGCATTCTATAGTTCAGTTGTCAATCTTTCAAATCATGTCGTTTCTTAAAATTCTGAATGCATTCAAAGCCTCAAAGCAACCATTCCAAAGGGAATTTTTCGTAACACCAATGTTGAATTGAGGATCATAAATTTATTATGATAATTCAAATGATGCCTACAGAATTTTATATGTACTGGCGTGGGTGAGTGTTATTATGGGTGCCAAACAAGAAAATTTTGCATAAAAGCAAAAATGAAAAATTATAACAAAATATGATATTAGATGAATTAACGTGTAGCTTGAAAAATAAATACAATATCTATGCTCACTCTTTGGGACATAAGTAACATTTATTTCTTTATTTTTATTATCTTTTTGTAGTTTTTAGCTATACTGTATAGTATTCCTACTATATTTGTATGTGTGTATGCACAATGAGATGATGGTTGTCAGCAAGAACAGGTAAATGAAGAGAGAAGATAAATAAAATAAAACTCTATGGGGCATTCGTACGCAGCTCTTGTCGTCACATGTCATGTTACATTGAGTCATAATTAGTGAATTACTATATACTCTGTCTTATATAATCAAATAATATTTGCAAAGTTTGTAATTTAAATTTTAGTGTTCGTATTTCATGTGAGAATAATCGCAATTTATACGTTATGTGTCATATTGAAGTATTTAATTTATTGATACATTTGTGACTGAAAACAATGTTGTTTTTTGTTGCGGAAATTTTAGAATTCCTTACTCATTGAAATTTTAAAGAAATATTACCCTGATTGTAATTTACATGTAAATGTAATAATTATGTGTTTTTAAATAAATATGGTGTAATACATCAAAGTGAAATAACTAATAATTGTACTGGCAGGCAAGCTTTTGTTGCAAATATTACAAAATGTTAATCAGATTTCAAGAGTTTAGAGCCCAAGTCTATCAGCATTTTACCTAATGGCAATAGAAAAGGGCATAATATTGAAAATTCCACAAAATATTAAGGTGAATAATGCAAAAGTCGTCACATTTTATAGGTCTGTGTATTTCTACTAAACTGTTTAATGCAGAATCCAAACTAGACAAACTAGAAGCATTGCACTCATTACTTTTTTTATTTTGTTATCTGAAATATATTTTGCAAATTTCAAGTCTGGAAGCAAAGATCATATTACAGTTTATTTTAAACATATACACTTGGTACCAACTGCATGAAGGAACTTGTTTTATTATGTTGAAACAATTTTGCATAGCCATGTTCTATCAAGCTATTACAGAAGAGAAATTGGTGTTTCTACAGATGCCTGCATAAACAGAATCGCAGAACTATTTTAACCTCATTTAGGAATATGCTAACGGTGTCTTGATTTGCTTCCATACACGATTGTGTACATGCACACAGTGTTTTGGGTGGAAAACAAAACATGTATGATACTATTAATTTGTTACCCGACAAGGATGTAAATGAGTTATTGACTGTGCATGTATTTTCGGATCAGCATTATCATTAAAAGAAGTTCATTTGAATATGTAAGCTTGTGTGCATGTGTTTCATTCAGTCCTTTTTAGTGAATGACTAATCATGTTATCTCTGACTAGAAAGTAATTAGTAAAATGACTAATGAAAATAAGGAAAGACTAATTGATTTTTGGCTCGACTAATCAGTTTCATCAAAGACTAATTATTTATCTGGATTAGTCATTTAAGACATAATTAACGGACTAATCAGAACTAGTCATTTAAAGGACCAATGACTAATTATTTATAGGCAAATAAGACATCTTGAAGACCAATTATTTTAGTCAATTGACCAACTTTACTTTTTCAGTGTGGGAAGCTGTTGAATTAATTATTTTTTTTTTTTTTTTTTTTTTTGCCTCCCCCCTCCCTCTAGGAAATTTAGGACCTGTCCCTCGAAGCTGATTCATTTAAAATAACCCCTATACGTGTCAACACAGGAACGGGTGTCGGGAGCTCCAAAACGTGAAAGGACGGCAATTATCCGCAACGCTTAAGTGTTTGTCCGTAGCCTCTTAAGTGTATTGTTTTCGGGTACTTAAACGTTTATAATGTTTAATTCCGGATAATTGCGAATACTTACGGTGAACGCAAATAAACGCAAATGGAGCTTAAAAAATTTTCCCGGAGTGGTCTGCGTCATAGATACGGATAGTTACGTTCATTTACGGAAAGTTTCACGTTTAGTTAACGGTTACTTACGTAAGTCGGGGCATCCTGAAAGATGCCTGCGAAACTTTAAAAACATTTCAAAATTTCGGCAGGCTTGGCGTAGTCATTTTGCGTACCGATACGGTTCAGTTTCGGACAGATACGTATACTTACGTTTCCCGGCGGATGACTGCGTCCGAGCTGCGTTCATGCTGCGTCCACTTAGCCAAATCTATACGCAGCGGGAACGTAACTAAACGTAACGTGTTCTGTGTGACTGAAGCATTATTTCTCTCGTTTCACATGACCTGCATGAGCGCAACATGAATTACAACTACAATAAGGCGCCTTCTACATTCAAAAGCGCCATTTTCCCGCGCGGATCCTGTCCCCCCCCCCCACCCCCCCCCCCCTCCCCCAAGGAAAACATCCGGCTTCCAGCTTTTAACATGTTTGAGCCATAATAAAATTTCGGGATTGTATTCAAAAGCCGAACAAAGGATGCGGGGAAACTGACACCTTTTTAATGGAGAATGCGCGTAATACAAAATCAAATAGTATCACAAATGACATCCCAGCAAAATGCTACAAGGGGATGAATATGGTTTTCAAACTATCATTTCTTTTGTATATGTTTAAGTAGTAATATATATACTACTGAGCAACTAGCTATCAAGACACTCATACAATTAACAAACTAAAATACATCTCTAATTTAAAATTAACTAAGACAGCTGCAGGTGATATCAATATAAAAACTTAGTCAGTGCTTTCCTATGCTATTATAATTGCCTACAACATTGTCTGCATCTGAGTTGCCTGCTGCTGCATAAACTTCTGCCACCTCTAGCAGGTTCCTTTTTTTTTTTTTTTTTTTTTTTTTTTTTTTTTTTTTACACAAATTAATGACTGTAGAGCATTCATATAGAAAATAATTCTGTCCAAATTAAGCTACTAATATATAACCATTTAAATTCAGAATTATCTCATTTCCCTAGGTTTAATAACCAAAGCACTCTACTGATGGTTCAAGCCCTTTTTTCAAAGAGATCATTAATTTTATGGGAATGGAATGAAAAACAAAAAAATAGCAAACTGAATTTAGAAATTAAATTTATTGAATTATTTTTATACAAATCTCTAACGACTGTTTCAATATTAGCAAATCCAAGTTTACATGACTTTTCTTAGTCGACACACTGAAAACCATAACGGGTAGACCGACTGGCATAAAAGCTAGTCGTAGTGATGCCCAGACTGACGAGCTTTATAGCTAATCAGTCGCGTCAGGCCAATGCGGCTATTACGAACTAGCTTAAAAGCTCGTCGAACTCTACGGACTAGATTTAAATTAACAAGGGAGACGACATTTGACATTGCAATTGTGTGTATATCAAAAGCTATTCAGTTAATTAAATTGTAAACGACATTGCAACTATGTGTATCAAAAGCTAGTCGGTCATTCTAAAGGGTAAACTGAGTCCGCATCCCTACTTTTATTGAGCTCGTCCTTCTCCTTAATTGTTTGCGAGTTCAAGTCCTATAAATTGGAAAGTGATTAAAAAACATTGAGTTTAACATGCGATAACACTGTCATCTTAGCTAGAATTTGACTTTAGGCTTTTACTTTCATTATAAATTCTATAAGGAGGCATCATGATAATATTTTTTTCTTTTCTTTTGGGCTGATCACAGGCCTTTTTTATTATTATTATTTTTTTTTATTATTATTATTATTATTATTCCATGAATAAAATCAAAGTTCAAACTATAGAAATAGGTTTTATTATTATATCCGAATAAGATCATTCACAGCTGCCAGTCAACATATTTGGTTAAAAATGTAGCAAGAAAATCCCGAACAAAAAAACAATAGTAAAAACGTATCGCATGAGGGAACCTTAAACTCAAGCTGTATGGCAAGTTTGGCTTTCCGTTCTGAGGGTGTTTCTTCGTCATCCTAAAATGCGACAACACTGTCGTCGCATTTCAGGATGACGATAACATATACAGTCGTAGATTTTCGATGACCGACGAACATCCAGCCATGGGCATGCACAGTCGGGTCCAATTCTAATACTTACCGTCATAGAGTCCGTTATCGCTGGGGAACGAAAGCATATTATTATCATCATCATCATCATCATCATCATCATTACAATCATTACCAACATCATCACAATCATCATCATCATTACACTCATTACCATCATCATCACCATCATCATCATCATTACACTCATTACCATCATCATGATCATCATCATCATTATTACACTCATTACCATCATCATCACCATCATCATCATCATTACACTCATTACCATCATCATCACCATTATCATCATCATTACACTCATTACCATCATCATCACCATCATCATCATCATTCTACACTCATTACCATCAATCATCAATGCATCATCATCACATTACACTCATTACCGATCAATCATCGAATCATCATGCATCATGTACACGCATTACCGATCATCAATCACCAATCGACATCACTGCATTACAACTCAGTACCCATCATCATGCACCATTATCATCAATGCCATTACAGCTTACAATTACCGATCAATCCAATCAGACCGATTTGTCAATCAATGCGACTCACATCTCATTCCTGAGATTCAATCGATCATCGATTCATACATCATCAATATACAGACGTACTCAATTACATCAATCATATCGTCGACCGATCAATGTCATCATTACAAAACTGCATTACCGGATCATCGATCATCATCATCGATTACAAATGCTCATTAATCCTGACATTTCATCCACCTATCATTTCACATGATTATATAACTTCGATGTAACGCTATCAATCATCATTCATGTCATGAGTTACAGACTGCATGTGGACCCGTATCACATCACCATCATCATGGATCATCACAGTGTGATCATTTGCTCTGTTTACTCATTATCCTTGGGTGGTATAATCATCATCGATCATTCTATCGCTATTTCATTTTATCAGTGACCTTCGGATACCCAGATCATCCACCATCATACATCATCGATGTCACATGCGCGAGTTACTAGGTCATTCGATCTATCATCATCATCATTACACTCATTACAATTACATCATCTACCATCATCATCATATCTTACACTTCATTACCATCATCATCATCATCATCATCATCATCATACAATTAACATCATTACCATTACATCATCAACCTCATCAATCATATCATAACACTCATTACCATCATCATCACCATCATATTCATCATCATCATCATTACAATCATCATCATCATCATCAGCAACATCATAAGACTGTTTTGATAAAACCATGTTGTTTAATATTACAACTTTTGGTGTTCGATTTTTTAATTATGTTTGCTATCTCTCTAACACCACTTGGTGTCAAAACAAATTCTTTAAAAAATCACTTTGTTGAAATATTTGCAGGTAAAAGTGATATCATTTGGTGTATCTTAATTATGAATATCATAACACATATAACAGACAAATTAAGCTTTAGTTTATGAAGTTAACTGAATATTTTGATACCAAAATGCTGGTGTTATTTAACACCGGCCCTATAATTTATATCCCGCCACACCGATTGGTGTTCATTAACACCAATAAGAATCAAATCTATCACTGCACTGGCGTAAATGCGTTCGCACTTCTTATTCATCAGGGGATGACGCTTTGTATTATATATGGAAAAAAAAATTATGTAGTTGAAGAAGTTTTTTGTCAATATAACATTCTTTACGGATTTACGCCAGTGCAATCAACCCCCACTCTAATCAGATTGAACATTAACACCCCGAAAAGTATTAATTAACACCGAATGTGGTGTTTAAATACACGCAATAGTTTAAGTAATATATCTTTAACAACCAAATTGGTGTTGTTAATTTAACACCAGTGGATGTGGAGGGATATAGACTCAGGGCCGGTGTTAATTTAACACCGTCGGTGTGAAATTTAACACCCCAGTTATTGCAGTGTACCATCATCATAACCATCGTCATCACCCTTATCATTATCATATCATCATCATCACCATCATCATTATCATCATTACAATCATTAGCCAACATCATCACCATCATTGCCATCACATCATAATCCTATCAACTCATCTCTAAACCATCATCATCACCATTATCAATCATTACCTGTCATCATCAACATTCATCATCAACATCATCATCATTACATATCATTACCCTCCATCAATCACCTATCATCATCATTGCCATCAACATCATCACACATCATCAACATCATCAATCACCATCATCATCACCACATCACCACCATCATCACCATCTAACATCATCAATCATCATCATCACCATCATCACATCATCATCATCATCACCATCATCTCATTATACCATCATCACCATCATCACATCATCATCACCATCATCATTCACCATCCACCACCATCACACCATCATCATCAACATCATCATCATCATAATTACCATATCATCATCCCCATCATCATCACCATCATCACCACATACATCATCACCATCATACCATCATCACCATCATTACCATCATCATCGTCACCATCATAAAATCATCACCATCATCATCATCACCATCATCATCATCACCATCATTATCACCACCATCATCATTATCACCGTCATTTTATTAGTAGAGCACCATCTTCTCTACATCCTGTCAAAATGTTCACATTCAATTAAAGGACTCATCCGGCTGGAGTTTGCATTATAAAAAATAAAGTAAAATCGAAAAAGCACAACACTGAAAATTTCATCAAAATCGGATAAGAAATACCAAAGTTATGAATTTTCTTAGGTTTGAATTTTTAGGAAAACAGTTCTTCAAATTGGCAAACTGATGATGTCTCAGTCCCCCTACTTTCTTTGTATTTTATTGTATGAAATACCAATTATCAAGATTTTCTGTCCCAAGGACATAAAAACACTGATTAATCCTTGTGGAATTTCAAGGTCACTAGTGCTTTTACTATTTCAGTTATGAGGGACAGATTTTCTGTATACGCAATATATGAAAAAATGAGATAAATAGGATTTCATATAATAAAATACACAAGAAGTAGGGGGACTGTGACATCATCAGTTTGCTCATTTGAATATTCAAATATTCAAATGAGACAATGAAACAATTGCCAAGAACTGTTTTACAAAAAAAATTAAGACCTAAAAAAATGCATAACTTTGTTATTTTTCATCCGATTGATGAAATTCTTCCTCCTGTGTTGTGCTTGATGAATTTTACTTAATTTTACAAAACTTTTTCATTTCAGCCCGGACTCCTCCTTTAAATATAATAATGCTGAACAGTCTTTACCCCCTTCGCCTTCTTCATCAGGTAACTAATGATGTACCAATTAAATTATCATTTATTCTAGAATAAAATTTAGAGGCTAACATTAGTCAACAGAAAACTTTATGTAGCTGAAGTAGTTTTTTTATCAATATAACATTTATCTTCATGAATTCTCATTGCCTTAGTCTTTTTCATGAGATCGCAAATATCAGTCCATTAATTTGTTTAACGAAACATGTCAGGTGAATTATTCCACAATAGCTAAGAGATAATTTCATACCCCTTTTATCAACAAGAATTTATTAGTGTTAATGGGTAGATTTAAATTTCAAGAGAAGTGCAAGGAATAAAACTGATATTAAATGATTGCCTACCTCCATGAACTTAATAAGTTATACTTTTGAGAAAGTTTATTTCATTAAAACTGATCCTTTACTGTGGGTAAGTGCAAAAAGAAAAGGAGAAAATAAAGAAAAACTTGTTTTTTTTTATTCTTTATTTTTTTTTACAGAGCAATCAAATACAAAATCACATCTTAAATCAAAGAAGCAAGAAATTTATAATCATTAGAAGTGGACATGCAAAAGCATGAAAAACAAGGGTGTGTGAGCTAAAATCAATGAGATATAGTTACGTAAAAACAACGAATTGTTAGTGTAACGTGTTTTATAAATGCAACATTTTATATCTTCATGATTTGGATTGCTATCATGAAAAGTAAACCATTCAAGATTACAACAGTGTATTACAATCCAACCAACGTGTATGTTGTGGTGCATCAAATTTTCCTTGGTTACATTATGGGTCTGACCAACGGACATCATCTCCTATTAAACCTGTACCCATGCCTAATCACCACATTCAGATGGGTAATATTCAAATAAGTACAATTAGGAGTAAGGTTTCAACAGAAACAAACTTAAATGTTTAATAATGATAATGATAGTAACTTTCATACTTTTATAGAGCGTTTTTCACAAATTAGATACAAAGTGAATACACATGATGAATATACATGTACTGAACGAACAGAAATTCACTACAATTTTATACAAGAAGCCAATATGTATATCATTGATACTACAATTTTATACAAGAAGCCAATATGTAAATCATTGACACTACACCTTACATGAAACCAATATGTATCTCATTGACACTACACCTTACAAGAAACCAGTATGTATATCATGGACAATATACTTTTATACAAGAAGCTAATATGTATCTCATTGACACTACACCTTACAAGAAACCAATATGTATTTCGTTAACACTACACCTTACGATAAACAAACATATGTGGAGGTAATATCATCTCATTGACACTACATAACACAACTACAAAATTCACTGTAGAACTTCAGAGAGAAAGGGCCCATTTTTCTAGTATAGGGTGCATGCAGGTAATATGGGCCAGCAGGTAATAGATTATATTAGTTGGACATCAGTTGAAGCTTTGTGCCAAATTTCATGACATAAATCAACGTAGAATTAACAATAATCATCAATTTTAAAAAAAATAGGCCGAATTTCACATTTGTCATGTATTGATTTCCATTTTCCATTCACTTTATGTACAGAGGTTTAACAAAAGTGAAATTTGGCATATTTTCATTAACGATTATTGTTCATTCTACCATGAGTTCTTCAATGAAAAGTGACACACACCTCCAGATGGTCACAAACTAACATAATCTCGGTTTAAATTGCATATCCGGTAAGTCAATGAACCGTGACGGAGTCCTAAACTTTCTTCTCATTTGTATGATTTTCTTGTATGTGAGGCGTGAAACATCGGGATTTTTGTGAAAATAAAATCAGAGGTACTCCCCAAAAATGATCGTGCTGTTTAATCAAAGTAAAAATTTGAATTTGATTCCATACAGGAAAAAACAGCTTTTCTAGTCTCACGTGCTAACTGAAGCATGGATTTTTTAATAAGTGCCATAGGATTATTGGCACATGTCCAAAGGTTATAAACATAACCCAAAAAATGTACTTGAGATGATTTTTAGTGCTTAAAATCACTGCAATACCTGATCATTATTTAAAAATAGCCTATTCTTGGTTGTTTTATGTGTTCATTGAACCGTATATTTTTAGCAAAAGTCGAACTACAACAGGAATGCCATCATATTTGATTGCATATATCATGGCAAAGAAGTAAAAATCGCAGTTTGGGCAATTTTTGCTGCATGCTCACTCAACCGTGAAATTGGACAGAAATCTCCTGTTCGTATGTTTGGAAGCACGTTTTGCATACTTTCTGACGTGTAAAATGTTTAAAATCTGAAAATGGGTCCGATATAATGAAATCCAAATTGCGATTTTAGGCTTGTGAACTTCAAAAATGACATTTTTGCATTTAACCATTGCTCACTGAAGCATGACTTAGTGATTTTTCATAAAATTCGCTCCCATGGTAGCCAATTTAATTCCCTACATGGACATATAATTAGATTTTTGTTCAACTCCTCTTGGTTAAAATTTTTTGATATTTGAAATAGGGGGAACTTTCTTTTTGTGTAGTGTCTAGTTCGGTCTCTGGCAGACCTTCCTATTTCATACTCCGAACTGGTCATGTTTAATATAAATGTTATGGTATATACCAATACTGGTAGAAATTTAATGTTTTAGTCATAATTTGCACAATTCGTCCTAATGTAAGAGCTAAACAGCTGTACTAATTTGAGAGCAATCTCAACACTTCTTGAAAACGACAGAAGAGTAAATGTACCATTTGTTGTTATGCTACTGACTTAAATATCCCTTAAATTGTTTAATGTTTAATGGTTGATTTTGCACAGGTCAGTCAGGGCATCCTCCTTTGTTATTGACCTCCATGACAAAGGTATGTCAGGTAATTGCGCGTTGTATCTATCCTTTAGCTGGTGTTGGTAGGTCGCCATGAACCATATCCAATATTTGGACACGCTGTTGGTGGGATCAGGAGCTATGTCCCAGTCCGGGAGGTAAGTCTTGTATTCCGTAAATTTGTGGACATCGCTAGTCTCTGCAGTCATCCCAGTAGATGAACATTTTCCCTCATCTCGGCACTTGAATTTCCAGGCCCCGCAATAGGCGGTATGGCCCACCAACTGTACGAGGTAGTTGCAGCTCTCATGCCACAGCCTACCATGATCCCCTGTGCGTATTCCGGCAATTCCAATTGGTCTGTGCTGTACACACATGTGACTTGTCCCATATAAGTTATAATGGTTAGGTCTGGTGTCTACACAGGGCTCATTACAGAACGGGCACTGTTCAGGACAACCCCAGATCTTCTCTAGAATTTGCTGTGGTGGAGGTATCCCATCCCATTCAACAGAACTGTGGGTTACTTTGGCAAAGGTGACTTGCAGATTATGTTGAATCTTGTCCAGCTGGTCTAGAATGATCCTTTGTAGATTTTTGAAATTGTTCACAGTTCGAGCACATACAAAGTTCAGGGAACTGACTGGTACCGCTATTTCCTCTGAGACTCTGTGACAGAACTTTTCAATCCAAAGTGCCATCCTCATGCCTTCCTGCTCCTTGGTCGCAGTAGTTGCATGATGAACACTTTTTTTGATACATTCCATGATCTTTGCAATATGGCTACTGGCTATTTCTCCATACCTGGACATGCCACTTTCACTTTTTGAAAACATTTTCTCATTTGTGTACTTGGCAATCCACCTTAGAGCAAACTCTTTTGCACTGTTGATGTAAGATTCATATTCCTTGAAATTTCCCTTTTCGGCCAGGTCATCCATCATTTTCACCATCAAGTAGTACTTGGTCATCTGGAAGTCCATGAGAACTTCATCTATACATTTTCTTAGAACTGCTTTCTTTACTGCCTTCTGAACGATTCCTTCCAAATGTGTACACAGGAGGTCACCTGCCATCACTTCCTCAGTGCTCTCCATCCCTGATAGCAGAAAGAGGTAAAAAAAAAAAAAAAAGACGTCATAATTAGGTCGATTTTTGTCGTGTCTAACGTCTTTTTGACGTCAAAAATTTACGTCTTTACGACGACAATTTGCACCAATGGAAGACGTCTTTAGCTGGTCGTATATTGACGTGATTATGACGACCTATTCTTATTTAAATACAACGTCTCTGAATTCTTTAAGACCTGATAAAGAGGTCAAAAACGTATTATTTATGACGTGATATAAACGTCTTTAGTTGTTGTGATTTAATGTGATCGATCAAAATAGAAATTATTTAAAGAGAATCGTTTAATTTTGTAATTGTTTTATTTACCATCAACTGATTTTGAACCCCGGGGAACTCATGGCTTTGGAGGAAGAGTTAACAGTTCATCCCATGGTCCATGCACTGATTTTAACGAGGGAACATCCGTAATTACTTATTGAGGCAATTCCATGCTATGTCATGGTAAATGTTTCTACAATTCTTCTTTAATGAATTGCATACATGTTTAATTTTACTTTACCGCTTAATTCTGATAAGATTTTAACAATGGTTTATAAGAAGACACATGATAAAAACTGGACTAAGTAGCCCAAATCCTTACTATTTGTTTTATAATCGATTACAAAATTATCACCAATAATTTATTTGAAGAAACATAGGTTTGTACTAAAAAAAAAGAAGATTGGGAAAAGGGACATCGTAGCATTTCAAACTATAACAGCAGGTTTAAGAGGAGGATCTAAACATAACAGAAACTTAGGTCAAATTAAGAATTGGACGTGACATAAAGCCGTGCCCGGGCCGTAAACTTTCTTCCTTTGTTCATGTTTTTCTCATATATTGTGTTCACTGAAGCATGAAACATCGGGATTTTCGCGAAAATGAAATCTAATGAATACCTTCAAAAGAATTGTCATGGATATAGCAAAGTAAGCAATTTGATTCCAGTCTCCAAATCAAAAACAGCTTTTCCAGTGCCACGTGTTCACTGAAGCATGAGTTTTTTAATAAATGCAATAGGATCATGTACACACGTGTACCGGTCATGAAAATGATACAAAAACAGATATTCACATGATTTTTAGTGTCCAAAATTGAAAGAATGCTTACTTAGTGTTTTTCACATGGTATTTTATGGTGTCAATTCAACCGTGAATTGATCTAAATTGTTTGCAAAAGTTAAAAACACTCCTAGACATGAATCCTATCATATTTGATCAATTTTACCATGGCAAAGAAGTAAAATTCTCAAAACGATTTGGACAGGGCAAGCTGCGTATTTTTGGCTTCCCAGATCCTCTTTGACTTTATGGGAATAGTAAAATTCGCAGTTTTTGGCAATTTTTGCTGCATGCTCACTCAACCGTGAAATTTTACGCAAATGTCCTTTCCGTATGTTTGAAAGCACGTTTTTCGTACATTCTGATGCGTGAAATGTTTGAAATCTCAAAATTGGTCCGATATCATTGAATCAAAATTGTGAATTTAGGCTTGTGAACTTCAAGGAAAAATGATATTTTTGCATTCAACCATTGCTCACTGAAGCATGACTTAATGATTCTTTTCTTAAAATTTGCTCCCCTGATAGCTAATTAAATTAACTGCATGAACATATAATTAGACTTTTTAAACTCCTCCTAGTTAAAAAAAAGATATATTGGTATTTGAAATAGGGGGAACTTTCTTTTTGTGTTGTGTTTATATAATAATATGAAAAGAACTGAAAGAGGGATATAAGAAGACATTTATTTCATAAGGGAAGGGAAAGAAGAGGAGGTACAAAATAATTGTGAAGAGAGAGAGAAAAAAAGGGGAGGAAAGTAGAGGAATCACTAACAGTAGGTAAAAGGAGGGGGACGGGGACTAAATCAATAAAACACAGAAGGGGGAATTAAGACAAGGTGGTTCGCGAACCGCGAGTCTCGCCTGATTTCGCTATCAATGAAACACGCAATATGACCTCTTGACCCCAAGATGGCCTTTGATATAACCTTCGTAAATATCATAAATGTGGCAATACCTAAATGAACATTTGTTCGAAGATTAAACAATATTTATGCAAAAATAAAGAAATCAGGACATGTTTTAGAAAAGTTGACCTTTACGTTGACCTTTTGACCCCTATATGACCTTTGATCTTACCATCCTCATCAACACACATGTGGTATTACCCAAGAATCATTTGTACTAAGTATGAAAGCAATTAATGCAGAGAAAAAGAAAACAAAAAGTTTGTTTTAATGACCTTTAAGTTGACCTTTTGACCCCTATATGACCTTTGATCTCATCATTTTCATCAACACACATGTGGTATTACCTAAAAATTATTTGTATGAGGTGTGAACACAAATGATGCAGATCGAAATAAAGAAATGAGAGCAAGTTAAACAAAACCTTTTACATATTTGTAATATATGGCCTCATATCATTTGACCTAAGAATCATTTGTACTAAGTATGAAAGCAAGTGATGCAGAGAAAAAGAAAACAAAAAGTTTGTTTTAATGACCTTTAAGTTGACCTTTTGACCCCTAGATGACCTTTGACCCCATCATCCTTATCAACACACATTTCGTATTACCCAAGTATCAGTTAATTGTACCAAGTGTAAACACAAATGATGCAGAAAAAAGAAGAGAGCAAGATAAACAAACCAGGTTATGGCTGTGGGCGACAGATCAGTTTAGCAGATCAGTATCACAGCAATCGCAGTGCAGTCAACTGGCATGGCTCACATGCAGACCTGACAACCCTCTTCAACGAAAAAGGGTATTCTTAGAAGAAAAAATAGTTTTGTTTTTTTTTTTACAGAAAAGAGTATTTTTTAAAAATTGTAACAATCGCGAGCCTGTAGTAGACACATAGGTGAAAACAACTTTCAGAATTTCAATCTGTAACCATGAAAATTAAGTTCTTGAGAACAATAAAATAATAAATGAAATAATGATTTAAAAAAAACTCTGTAGATGTAGATCTGCACAGACCCGCGCGTCGCCCTCGCTTCGCGATTGCGATGGGAACTTGTTGGTCGTTTATAGTCTATTTATTGAGAATTGATAATTCACCCTATCAAAATATGTTTGTAGGCAAAAATCAGACTAAAAAATCATTTCCATTTATTAATTAATTATCAGATTGCTATAACATATTCTTGATTTTTCTTTTTCCTTGATTAAAAACAAAACAAAAACAAAAACAAAAAAAAAACAGAGATAGGGTCCTAACAGTAGTCTAGGCTACAAACATGTAGACAAAATGAAGGTAAGAGATCGAATTCATATCTCTAGTTTGATACCATGATTGTTTGAATCTAGCTATGTTATCGGCTGAATGCGGTTTAAATTTTTGAATTGGTAATCTCGATCCCAATTTGCCGCAAGCGAGTTGGTAGTTCATCGCCCGCATATGAGCGACACACCAAATTCATTGCCACCAGTGGGATCGGCGCAAAGACAGCTCGCTCTTCACATGCGAATGGATAAACTGCACGTGTGTGATTTTAAAGTAAATTGACTTGCAGAAAATATGAAATTAAAAATACTTAAACAATTTTCACAAAATTTTCTTTTCAGGATAGTGCAGCTTGATTGAAATCTCATTTAAGTAAAATATTGCAAAATAAGAGAACTGCTGAGACTGCTTATCCTATAAAGGAAAGCTAATGGTGTAAAATGAAGTCAAAAGGAGCCTGAGCTTTCGATCCTAGCAGAATCTTCGGTCAGAACAAAATGACACAGAAAAGTATGGAACAAACATGGATATAGAGAAAGACAGAAAAAGCTACACCTAAGTGGCAAGCCAAGAGAGAGAGAACAAAAAGGGGATGTAAAGGTACCTGTCGCAAGAAGCAGCCAATCAAAAAGCAAGAAGAGGTGTGATCAAACAGCAAACTGGAACAAAAGGGAGATGATTAGCTGGGAGAGGGAGGAGAGAGTAAACAAAGGAGGGATTAGAGTGGAGGCTAAGGGGCTGAAAAGAAAGAAAGAAAAGAGAAAAAGCCAAGGAAAAAAACACCTAGTGGACCTGTGTGTTATAGACCTGCAAGAAGAAGTAAGGGGGGGGGAAGGGGGAAAATAAATAAATAAGTAAAACAGGTAAAAGAACAAGGGGAAGACATGAAAACAAAACAAAAAACAAAAGAGAAGTTTGAGCCAAACCTGTAAGGGAGAAAAGAGAAAGAAGAATGGGTACGAGAAACAGAATGTATTATTTGACCTTGTTGTAATGGATCTGACAGATTTTGCATTCGTGATAAAAGCAGCAGTCTTACGAAAGACGACTGTATATTCCATCCACTCCTGGCGGACTGATATACAATACCCCATCCCGTTGCGTGTGTAAGAATTAAGCCAAACTAAATAATAGACCGTAAATATTGCAAACAAATCAATGCTTACATAATTGATTCTGAAATATTCTGTCTTTTGAATATGTATTGATTTTATTTTAAAGGGATGCAGTAACATTGAATGATATTCAAATCACATTTATTCGATTTAGCTTATTTTGCCAACATAATTATAAACACTTAGGTCAGTCTGGTATCTCTTCAAAATTGCAAGCTAATTGCTTGCTTTACCTTTGAGATATCAATGATTTCATACTCAAAATTTATAAACCAACACCGGATGGTTTTTAAAACCATGTGCTTTTCCACACACCCATTCCTGTTGTAAATTCCCCCTTCTCTAGCGGCCTGGTTAGCTCTCAGCATGAGGGTACTGGTGTTCGGCTGTATGCTGGGCATTGTTTGTTACACTGTTTTAAGGTAGTAAATGACTTCCATTTGATCTGAAACTTTCAGTAGTTTGTTTTTACTGTTGGAGCAATATAATTCTATTAATCTTGGTATAATTGCTCTTGTTTTTGAAAGCTACTTAATCCCTTTAAGGACGTTTCTGGTCTTTTAGCCATTGAATTTCGATAAATAAGGAATTTTAGAGGAAATGTGACATGACCACCTTGTCAAACTAATGATGGTAGTGTTAATCCGTGCAAGTTAGTTGGGAAAGTCATGACGGTGGAATGATTATATTTTGCTCTAAAACCTTGTTTGGAGGGATTCACATTTAAACCAAATCAGTTTAAAATCAATATAGATTCAACACAGAATAGGTCTTCTTAAGAATGAAGTCACTCTAAATTTACGTGAAATTTTAAGCATTATATCTCCGAATGTCAATGGCCAAATTAAACGGTTCACCAACAACCAAAGGGCCGCACCGTTCCCGGCCGCGCCTCGGTGAGAGATGAGTAAGGCAATTCGTGCTTTTACCATGATTGCAAACTCTTCAAAAATCTATCGCAGCAAGTTCAAATCTACAAAATAATCACAATCCTTAACAATATCTCAAAACACGATATTCTAAGGATATACAACCCTGTATGATTTGTCCAATGGTGTAATCAGTTGTGATAAAAGAGTCACATTAATCCGAGACACAACAGCCATAACAAGCTAGTACAGTGCAATGTGCATCAAGCTGCGCGCGCACACTCAGAATCTGATCAGCTGGCTGCACTGTTGTTCGAGCTGTCCAAGGTGTGACGTCACAAACTAAGGGCTCCTCTGCACGCCGAGCGACCCATTTGGGGGCGGATTAAACAAAAACACTAAAAACATTTACAGCTATTTCTCAGAGATTCAAGTCACTTTCAGCATGTCAATCGTATAAACGAAGGAAAATCTATTTAGTAACATGTAATTTGGCCATTATTAACAAATATTGTGTATTTTCTCCGTGTGTCTACTTTAAGCTTAGATGTCAAAACGTTGCAATCTGATTCTGAAGACGTGGAGTTGAATAGATCTCGCATTGCCGGGCATTGTAAACATCTCTTTTGGAACGAACGTGTAATACATGGCCATTTGGTCGTGTATTCCGGTCATAATATTAGTTTCCTCGGTTTTGATAGGTTTTTGAAATAAAATTCAATGTAGATAAACAATCAAGAATAAAACTCCAAATAAAATCTCAAGGTACAGCTTCGTCTGCGAAGAAACAGGCGAGAGCCAGCCAGCATGTCACACAGTCGCAGATATACATGTAACAAGAGAAAGAACAAAATGTTTCTACTGGTTCTAGGACATCTCCCCCGGAGGACAACTCCCCCGGGGACAACTCCCGGAGGACAGCACCCCCGGAGGACATCTCCCCCGCAGGACAACTCCCCCGGAGGACAAGTCCCCCAAGGACGAGTCCCCCGGAGGACAGCTCCCCCCAGGGACAACTCCCACGGAGGACAACTTCCCCCAGGACAACTCCCCTGGAGAACAACTCCCCGCAGGACAGCTCCCCCGGAGAACAACTGCCCTTGAGGACAACTCCCCCGGAGGACAACTCCCCCGCAGGACATCTCCTCCAGAGGACAGATTCAGAGACACCCCAACGAAATGTGACCCTCAGAAAAGGAAAATTAATGAACATGTAAGAAATAAAAGAAATATTGAAAAAAAAGAAGGATACTAAATGGGGAACTTAAATATGAAACAGGAGTAAAAAAAAAAAGAGCACGAAGGGCGAGTTTGGCCTAAATATCTATAGTCGTCTTCAGCAAGGGGGGGGTGAGCCACGATAATTAAGCTTTAATTAATAATTAATCACACCATAAACAAATTAAAATGAGCGCAAAAGTTAAAACGAGAACACAATTTTTATTTATCAAAAAAGAAATTCACATAAATCATTATTCAAACATCACTTGTTTTGTCAGTTTTACAAGGAATAAAGTAATACAATCATTGTCAATGGCCCATATTCTGATAGCAGTAAAAGTTAACCCTGGGCTAAAGTTAACCCTAGGTTAACTAATCCACACCTCTGGTTTAAGTCCTATTGGTATTCTGATAGCCTAGTTTAACAAAACCCAAGATTTCCATCAACGAACGTAGAGGGCGTCAACAGCTTCGCGTGTTGCTCTAAGGAAGGCCAACTGCAAGGCCCTATATATACAAGGTTACGACACCGGAAGTCGCTTGCGTTTGAGCATGGAGCTTTTCAATAGTTCCAAACTCGGCTCAGTTTGTGTACAAAGTCAATGGGGGAAAATTTTCGACATCAAATTTCAGGTAATTACAATTATTTTTATAAGAATCTAAACGATAATTTTTTAAGAAGATTTTATTTGCTTCATTTTGATGTATTTGATTTGCAGTAATTTTGTGATTAAATATGATTTTTAACTCATTTTCAATAGTTCCAAAATGGGTTCGCCCCGTTAACATGACAGAAAAGATACGGTATGGGACATACAGGCTGCGCCGTACCTCTGCGATGCCAACTGCGCTGACGCCGTTGGCATACCCAAAGGTAGCTGAGCCTGAGAGATGGTTGACTGCATTTTTTATTAGCTTGTAACTTGAATGAATTCATTTTACTTGGGACAATATCATGGTTAATTCATGTTTATGTATGCAAACAACTAACGTTAGACCTAGACATTTCTAGTGGTTTCTCTTTCATCTTCTGTTCGATTGGTTGACACAAGTCAACTAACGTTAGAATCTACTCAAGTAGAATTAGAAACTGAAAGTTGAAGTTGAATTTAATTAATGAAGCAAAAAAAAACAAAAAAAAACATCGTCATTGTCAAAATTTATAATTTGTTTTACTCCCCTCCCCCTGCAATTTCGGGCCTGAATAAGTAGAATCAATCTAACTAAGTTAGTTAGATCTATCTAACTAAGTTAGGCCTAACAAGTTAGGACATAGTCATACTCATAACTTGTTAGAGTCTACATCTTTTTCCTTTTATTTATTTCTTTTACAGCCCAAGGCAAAGGATGGATTCAAAGTAAACCTGTAACAGTTAGTCTCCAAGATTTTGAACTGGATTTTTAAAGACAATTCATAATCATTTCAATTTTCATGATGAGTTTATTTTTTAACTTCTAAAGTAGACTAAATAGATGGTACTCTTTTTTAAAAAATGCATTTTTGACAAACCAAGCAAATTTTTTGTGAAATATTAAATTAAAAAAAAAAAAAAAAAAAATCCATAGATTATAGGCCTATGCAAGAGTGTGAGTTCCTGGCCTTTGGAATAACTAAGTTGCTACTCTGCTGCTTTTTAACAGCTTGCAGTCCTTTTATTTAAATTAAGGCATTATCTGAAATTTCGTAAAATAATCTCTGTGACCCAAGACCATATTGTAGAAAATTCTAGAAAATGTAATTATCCTTTTCATTCATTGCCCCCAAAGGGCTCACACATCATCTATTACTACTACTAATACTACTTCCCATACCAACACCACTACTTTTACTACTATTATGACCATATTACTGCTACAACTACTTGTGTGCTATATTCTCTTTGTCATGTGCTGGGTGAGTTCGATTCTCACGAGGCAGATTTTAATGTCATTGACCACTAGGTCCATGGTAACCTTGGCTGTTTTCATGGTGTCAGTACATGTACAAATGAGTTCTGTAGTATACTTGGTTGGCATGTACCTTACTTTTTATTTTATTTTTTTTTCCTTCTAATCACTAGATAAATTTTATTCTTGTTTTTACAGAGCTCTACCTAAACTGTGCCTATTTTCATGTTGGGCTTAGATAGCTGATCAGATCATTGTTTCATTTAAAAGTTGATCTCAGTGATCCAATTTCCAAAATTGTCAAATTGCCATCCTGTACTAATACAAAGTATTTGTAGGCAGACCGGCCTGCTAATTTTAAAGATTGTACCTGTATCAAAGTACCATCCTGTACTAATTCCACAAGATTTCAGGTCACTGAGAGGTAAATCTATAAATAAATACTCCTTGACACATCATAGAGGTACAATCTAAACGCATCATACAGCATAGTATACATGTAAACGACAAATACAAAATAAAAATATGAGTGAAAGGTTGAGCCTCTGTTGCCACCAATGATATTTTAAAATCTAAATTGAAACTTGAAAAATGAAAGAATAAAACATGAATTATAGTACCATTAAGTTTGATTGACTGTATATATAACGTATTGAAGACCTCTGGAATTCCATAAGTTAAGTTATGTAATATTTTACCTTTATTTTATTTCGGAATATTTAACTATGCAGAAAAGTACATTACATTAGAAACCCCATTAGAAGTGTCATAGTCTAGTGGTCATATCACTGAACCGAGAAAGCAATGACCGTGGGTGATTCAAACCCCGGTATTGACACTTCCGTCCCAGGGCATGCGGCGTTTTGTCTACAATGCTTCTCCCAACCCAGTGTGCAAGCCACCATTATTATTTATCATGGTTGATCTTGTGTAACTGATTTTACATGCAAATACAACCAAGATCCTCTTAACATTGCCCACAGAAAGAAAGAAAAAAAAAAAAAAAAAAAGATAGCAGATATAAAAATAAATGATTAAAATACTTCCAATATCCTATTTTATCTGTCATAACCTTATTCCATATTTGTTTAGAACAATCTTTAAAAATGCAGCTGGTCTGCCTACAAGTAGGGCCTGTCATCCACACTTACTTAAGCAAATTGAACTGAACAATAGATATCTCAGACCTATTACTTAAAATAACCATTACATGCAATTAATCCCACAATAAGAGATATTGTGTTCACACTCCTGATTTATTTTATAACTCCCTTTCTCTGAACTGGTTTTTAGCAAAATCTCTAAGTCAATATTGACTGTCGGGGGGATGTCTTTATTGAAAGTTAAAAACTTATCTCCTGGTAAGCAAGATAAAGAAATGTAGAGTCATGTAGGCAAAAGTTGGGCAAAAATTGCTTTAGCCATAGCAGTAAACTTGGACTACGGTGTTAAAATTTGTGGCTAGTGGATAGGTCATTGCCTGGAAAGCTCGACGTACCTATGAATGAATGTATGATTATTCTGAGGGGTGAATTAATATCTAACTGTATTCATAGTTTTCTTTCCTTGCTTCTTCCGTAATGTGCGTTTTTAATTAAACCTCGACCTAATTTCAAAATTTCCCGAAACACTGATCTCATCTCAAATACAGGGCCCCAGTGGAGCCTCGATATACCTCCACCCCGATAGTTCCGGGTAAAAATGCGTGCAGCATCCTGCTCGCGGCAGCTGAGCAGCGACCAGCAGTGGAGAAGATTCACGATCACGGCAGCGGCGGGCTCAATTCGCATTTTTGAAATCGAAGATATTTCACGTATTTTGTTATAAGATCGTACAAATTTGACACATTTAGGTGGTCGCTAATATATTCATACTAATCTGCATGGTTGAAATAATTTTTTAATGACATTTTGGGATATAATACCCGAAAACGTTTCAAAATTTTGCACGCATTTGCAATGGTAGCAGTCGACAAAAACACCGAGTTGGAACTATTCGAGCTCTTCAAATTTGACCTTTGACCCCTGTTGTCGTAACCTTGTATATATAGGGCCTTGGCCAACTGCATACGCGCATGCAGCTGAGATATGCGCGCATTTAATTTGGCACGCCAACGAAATCAAACAGCGGTTCAACTCCTCGACGGATAAATAATGATCATGATAACAAAATGATATTTTTTATTTCAAAAAAAAAAGAAACAAAATTAAAACAATAATTATTTTCTAATTAATATATTATTTTTACATGAACCAATATTTTTTTTTATTGTAAATCAAAATGTTAATTTCTATAATCTTTATTAGGTCAGTGCTTTTTGTTACCAGCGAGTTTACCAGACCACTACTTTCCAGTGCTTTTTGCAAGAACGATTTTGCGCCGCATGCAAAGCATGTCGGGATTAAAAACCGCCGCACTATTTTTTTGGCTGAGCTATATATAGCGCCTGAGCTTAGCCGCATACACACGTGTGTGCATGAGCGCTGCGCTGAAGCGCAGGTATATAGCTTGAATAGCCAGCGCAGCGCCAACAGCCTTTGCGCCTAAGCCCCCGGCGCAGGTGAAGTGCATGTAGGCCTATCTGCTCAGGGCTCGAGCAGCTGAGCTGCTGCCGCAGATGCCCCCCGCGCGCCCCCTCCTTGCCCTAAGCCCACGGCGCACGACACTAGCGTGATCACCTGGCTTGGGTCTATCGAGCTCAGTGAATTTGCTAGCCTAGCGGGGCCCGGGGCTATAGCCTGCCTTTGACCTAACGTACGTTAAGGCTAAGAAGCTCCAAGGTCAAGGAAGCCTCCCTATATCATCAGATCATTAAAAATGAGGCCAAGACCCTGGATTATATCGTCAGATTCGTAAACAGACTAACGACACGTTAAGATAGAGGGTCTAACGTTAGAATTTTAGATCTAGATCTATCATTAGAGTAAGACTATTAAAGTTTAACTTGATGATGATCTCTGTCGAACGTTAACAGTTAACTTACTTCGTTAGAGAAGTTGTTCTGCTTTAAAATTTAACGTTAGGTACTGCTTTTCAACCCCTGAGAAGAGACGCCAACTAACTTAAGCTAGACCTAACGTAAGATCTAAGTTACATCTAACTTAGATTACTGTACTGTAGATCCTAACTTAAGTTTGATCTTGATTTTTTTTTTTTTTTTTTTTTTTTTTTTTTTTTTTTTTGTGGCTTGACTTGTTTTTTCCGGGAAAGAGGTGATGATGCCGAGGCCGAGGTGGGCCCAGTCATCAGAAACAAACAAATAAATAAATAAATCTAATAAGAAGTAGATCTAGATCTAAGTAACGTTAACATATGTAACGTTAGATCCATTGACATTGATATTTTAAACTTTTAACAGACATGTTAGGCCTAGCTAGGCTAGGGTCTACGTCAGGTTAGTTGTACCGCGCTGGTCTAGTCTAGGGGCGGGGCAGGTTTGGTTGATTGATGATTTTTTATTTTATTTTTGTCAGGTAATGCATCCATTTAGTATTGAGGATTGGACGTATTTTATCATGACAGATTAATCAATCTAGATTATTTTTCATTCTTAAATTGTTTTTATAATCCTCCCCCGCCCCGTTATCACAAAAGTTAACTTTAATTGTGTTGTTTTTAAGGTGCAAATGGCTGTAGTAACGATGATGCCCAAAAATTAAACCAGGCTTAAACTACCCCCTTGGGTAGTTTAAATTTTGGAGGATTTATTACCATACTTAACCCTGGGCTAAGCTAAACTTTGCTATCAGAATATGAAAATTTAACCCAGGGTTAAATTGAGGAGTTAGACTAGAGTTAAACTACCCTTAACCCTGGGTTAAGCTAAACCAGGCTATCAGAATATGGGCCATTGGGTTTAAGATTTTACAGACAATTGTTTTACATTTATCCCAAAAAAAACCCGAATATTCATATCTGAATGGTGTGTGTTCATAAGTATGCACTTGCACAGCTTTGCATTCATGCCATGAGTTCGCTATCGTGTTATTGCAACTAGTGTTGGTATGAAAATACCTCCAGAAGTGAATGAACATTAAAACATCTCGGTATATCAACCAATTTTTCAGTATTTCCGTCAACATATCCGATGCAAACATTTATAATTCTAAAACATTTGCTGAAACAAGCCAAAACAAAACAAAACCCTTGAATCAAATTATGTACATGTATTTTTGTATAATTGAAGAGATGTGATATAAAAATTTTCCACTTGACGCTTCGCGCTTCGAAAAATCCCTTTTTTTTTTTTTTTTTTTTTTTTTTTTTTGTTGCCTAAAAGAAAGGTGACGTCACCGTTTGTAAAAGAATAAACAAACAAAAAAAACCCAAAAAAGTAAAAAATATACCTCTTCAGGGTCACTTGTGTCCTCCGGGGCGTGGGAGTTGCCTCCGGGGAGTTTGTCCTCCAGGGAGATTGTCCTCCGGGGAGGTTCCTCCGGAGGATGTGTTACTCGGGGGATATTGTCCTCTGTGGGACTTGTCCTCCGGGGGAGTTTTCATCGGGGGAGATGTCCTCTGGGGGAGTTGTCCTTGGGGGGACCTGTCCTCCGGGGGAGATGTCCTGAGGAGGAGTTGTCCTGGGGGAGTTGTCCTTGGGGGACCTGTCCTCCGGGGGAGCTGTCCTCCGGGAGTTGTCCCCGGGGGAGTTGTCCTCCGGGGGAGATGTCCTGATACGGTTTCTACTGTATGTAGTAGGCACAATGCGAGCTCTATGAAAGTCGACTCACACAAGGTTTGCACACAACCACATGGTATTCAATTGCCAATACAAACGCGCACACGCAATGCACGGTAATGCACCGGTGTGAAGTTAGTTACTTATTTCCGGTTACTTATTCAAAGTGTGAAGTTGCTAACTTATTCAGTTACTTATTCAAAATTGTATAAGGGCTCGTTTTCAAAAAACAAAAGGTACCACAAGGACAACTGGCACACCGGCATTTCAAAAATGTAGGTCTCGACTCGGGCAAGTGGGGCTAATGACCTTGAAAACCAAGAAATATGAAATAAAACATGCACTTATTCAAAGTTTTACAACGACCTTTTCCAAATAAACAAAACGTGCCTCAAGGCCATCTTCAAAAAGATATGTCTCGACTCGGGCAAATAAGGTTATTGACCTTGAAACTCACTTAATAAGAAATAACACACAGTAGGTCTATGGTTACTTCTTCAAAATTGTAGAATGACATTTTTTCAAAGAGAAAAAGGTACTTCAAGGACGAGTGGGACACGGGCCGTTCAAAAATGTAGGTCACGACCTGGGCAAATGGGGCTAATGACCTTGAAACTAACGAAATAAGAAATAAAACATGCACTCATTCTAAGTTTTAGAAAGACCTAAAAAAAAAAAAAAAAAAAAAGGAAAAGAAAACAAAGGTGCCTAGAGGACAAGTAGGCCTACGACACGGGCAATTCAAAGATAAAGGTCACGACCCGGGCAAGTGGGGCTAATGTCCTTGAAACTCGTTAAATAAGTAATAAGAGGAAGCACAGGAAGTATCTGCTTAAAAATTGAAATGATTAAAAAAAAATGCCTCAAGGACAAGTAGCACACGACTAATTTAGAAATGTAGGTCTACACCCGGGCAAGTGTGAATAATGACCTTGAAACACCCTAGATAAGAAATAAAACACAAACTTGTTCAAATTTTTCAATAATTTATCCCTGTGGCGGTACCAGATATGAAATGGCCGGGCAGGGTCTTGTCCCTCGAGGTCAGGGAGGATTTAAGCAACCAAGGGATACCCAACTTGCCCCGGGCAAATCGTTCTAAGAACCTCTCAGCCCACTCGAAACTGGGACATGTGATTTTTTTTTTAGATTATTATAAACGGATTCCGAAAGAACTTGCTCCTTGCAAGTTCCAGATATAAAATGGCCCGGAAAGGACTGGTCCCACAAGGTCGTGGAGGGTCTGGGCAAGCCAAATATACCCAATTTTCCCAGGGTAAATCGTTTTGAGGATCTCTCAGGCTACTGGAAACGGGTACAAGTGATTTTTTTTTTTTTTTTTTTTTTTTTTTAGATTATTTTAAATGGATTCCCAAAAAAAACTTGCTCCTGGCAAGTTCCAGATATAAAATGGCCCGGAAAGGACTGGTCCCACAAGGTCGTGGAGGGTCTGGGCAAGCAAAATATACCCAATTTTCCCAGGGTAAATCGTCTTGAGGATCTCTCAGCCCACTCGAAACAGGCACTAGTGATTTTTTAAATTGCTTTTAACGGATCCTGACAACACTTGCCTCTGGCAAAGTACCAGATATGAAATGGCCGGGCAGGGACTGGTCCCACAAAGTTGAATAGGACCTAAGCAAGCCAAAAATACCCAGCTTGCCCTGGCCAAATTGTTTTGAGAACTTCTCAGGCCACTGTAAACAGGAACAAATTATTCAAAAAATTGACTAAACGGACCCCAAAAGAACTTGCCCTCCTGGCAAGTACCATTGATGAAATGGCCGGGCAGGAACTTGTCCCACAAAGTCGAAGAGGATCTGGGCAAGCCAAAAATACCCAGCATGCCCTGGCCAAATTGTTTTGAGAACTTATCAGGCCACTGTAAACAGGAACAAGTCAATTTATTGATTTTTTTTCTGTCTACAGTGGCCTGAGAAGTTCTCAAAACGATTCGGCCAGGGCAAGCTGCGTATTTTTGGCTTTCCCAGGACCTTTAAAAGCAAAAGCTTTAAAAGCAATCTAAACAATACACTAGTCCCTGTACAGAATGGGCTGAGAGGTTCTCAAAACGATTTCCCCGGGGCAAGTTGGGTATCCCTAAGTTGCACAGACAATCACTGACCTTGAGGGACCACTCCCTACCCGGCAATTTTATATTTGGTTCCTACCATGGGCCAAGTTCCTATACCGTTTATACAAATTACCAAAAAAATTTTGCTTGTCCACGTTTCGACTAGCCTGAGAGGTCCTCAAAACCATTTGGCCAGGGCAAGCTGGGTATCTCTGGCTTGCCCCGATCCCGTTTAGACCTTGTGGGACCAGTCCCTGCCCGGCTATCTCATATCTGGTACTTGCCAGGGGGCAAGTTCTTTTGGGGTCAGTTTCGTCAATGTTTACAGAGGCCTGAGAAGTTCTAAAAACGATTTGGCCAGGGCAAGCTGGGTATTTTTTGCTTGCCAGGACCATCTTCAACTTTGTGGGACCAGTCCCTGCCCGGCCATCTTATATCTGGTACTTTCCAGGGGCAAGTTCTTTTTTTTATTTTTTTTATTTTTTTGGTCAGTTGTCAATTTATTTCATTACTTGTTCCTGTTTACAATGGCCTGAGAAGTTCTCAAAACGATTTGGCCAGGGCAAGTTGGGTATTTTGGCTTGCCCAGATCCTCTTCGACTTTGCGGGAACAGTCCCTGCCCGGCCATTTCATATGGACACACATTGCATGTATACATCAGCTGACAAAATTTGGCTGGGAGCGGGAGAACTTCCAACTTTGAAAAAAACCCATTTTGGGACAATTTTTACCCCATTTTCCTTATGAAACAAATTTTGTCAGACGGAAGTACTGTTCCATGCTTTAATGCAGGATATATGAAAGGAGGTCAGAGTGGCATTTTTTTTCTAGAAAAAGGATGATAAATAAGACCCCTTTGACGGGTATTATAATTATGAATTTGCGAATTCTGAAGGAATAATTTTTCAAGATACACTCATGAGGAATTGATTGCAGTTTGAACAAAAACAATACACAATTGAATGACACAAGTTCACTCAGTGGCAACATTTTCAGACGAAGGAATAATGGAGAACTTGAATGTATGTAATTAGAATTAGTTATAAGTCGAATTGCCTTCTTCTGCAATACTCTCAACTTATCAAGATATGACTTGAAAGTGTTTCCCCAAGCAACATTACAACAAGTCAAGTAAGGTAGCTTTACTATTGTCTATTGTTTTATTGTTATATTGTTCAATATCATTTCAGGTAAAATCAATTTTAACCTTTAAACAACACCTAGATTGCCAGATACCTTTGTGCAGACAGTATGTAAATGTTTTTCCAGGATAAGTGCTCATCTAGAAGCCAAGGAACATAACATTTGCACTATAGGTCCAACATCGTGACCCCCCACTTGAAGACAAATTTCACGATCTGGAAGCGTTTTACCCTTAGAATGGAAGATTACGCATTTTGTTTTTTGAAGATTCAACAATAACTTATTACAACAAAAACACGTATACAGTTTCTTAATTTCTAGATTTTGCCACCAGTAGTAACTTTTCTACTGACTGTCTGCCAACAGAAGACTGGTAACGTCAGCAAAAAGGGAGTACGAGAATAACTTTATTTGCTAAAAAAAACTGTACATTTCATTTATACCAGTATTATGCTCAGTTATATAACTTATTGTACATTTACTACGGAGCCCAGTTAATTTTTTATAATGCAGTCAATCATCTTTTCTTTTAAACATGTATAATCTCCACTTAAGGTTGGCACCTAATTGCTCGCGCGCATTCGGGGGGGGGGGGCTTTCCGGGCCCGGGCCCCACGGGTAGGCGCGCAGGGTGGGGGCGACGAAAAGAGAAGGAAAAGGGGAGAAAGGGAAAGAAAAAAAAAGAAAGAAGAACAAAAAAGGGAAAAGAGAAAGGGAAAACAGAAGGAGACAGGGGAAGAAAAGAGAGAGGGGGGGGAGGGAAGGGGGAAGAAAAAAGGGGGCGCCAATTTGATGATAAATTTAGGGGGCGCAAAATCGATCATAAATTTAGAGGGGCGCAAAATCGACAGAAAACTAAGGGGCGCCAAATTGAGCTTAAACGTATGGGCGCCAAACTGACCTTTAACTTAAGCCCGCCTCACACTGTTCGATTTGCTGCAATGCGATTTTTGAAACAAATTGCAATTTTCCTTAAATGTCGTGACAAATTCCAACATTCAAAATGATTTATGAAATGCAAAAAATGTAAAGGAACAATGCAAGCAAAATTTTTTTCCAATGCGATCCGTTAATTGGGAGTAAATGTCAAATTAGCTTAAAATCGCAAGATCGCTGTGACGTTACTGCGATATGGAAACAATTTGATTTCATACAGAGAAGGGGGTTCGTAATAGCCGTGAATTACAATTTTATTATTCACAGGAATACCAAGAACTTTGGACAGCATTAATTTTCTTGTTTGAATGTCCATATCAAATAATATAACAGTTTTCCCAAAAATCGCATCGCAGCAAATCGCACAGTGTGAGACGGGCTTTAGGGGCGCAAAATCCACCTTAAATGTAGGGGGCGCTAAGTCGACATTAAACTACGGGGGCTAAATTGAGCTTAAACGTAGGGCCCACGAGAAACGGGGCAAAATAAATATCCTTTTCAGACAATAAAATTTGGAGCATGGAGCATGGAGCATGGGGGCGTTAAATTGACCTGAAGCTGAGGGGCACCTAACTGATATTAAACTCAGGAGTGCCGAATCTACCTTAAACCAAATGGGCTTCCCATCGAGCTTAAACGTAGGGGCACCAAATTGACCTCGAACTTAGGTGGGACGCTTAATTGACCCTACAATTTTGGGCACCAAATCGACCTTTCAACATGGAAGGGCGCCAAATTGAGCTTAAGCGTGGTGCGCAAAATTGACCTTAAATTTAAGGGGCGCCAAATCGACCTGAAACTTAGATGGGCGCCGTTTCGACCGTAAACTAAGGGGTGCCAAATTGAGCTTAAACGTATAGGGGAGCAAAATTGACCCGAAACTTAGGTGGGAGCGCAAAATTGTCCTGAAGCAGAGGGAGCGCCTACTTGAGGTGGGACGCCAAACTTATTTAGGGGGGAGGGGCGCTTAATCAACATTAAACGTAGGGGCACCACATTATGCTTAAACGTAGGGGTGCCAAAACTATCTACAACTTATGGGGCGCCGAATTGACCCGAGACTTAGGGGTGCCACATTTATCTTAAACTTAGGGGCTCCAACTTTATCCTAAGCTCATGGACGTGTGCCGTCTGCCGCCTGATACTAAGGGGGGCAACAAATTGGTCTTTAAAATATGGTCTCTATATATCTAAATAAAGCAAAATTTTAAAATTCCATGCCTCCTGGTCTGTATATACATAGCAAAATTTTTGCTCGCGCTTCGCGCTCTCATCATTAATTTGTTTTTTATTATGTTATTACATTGTGTTCCTGAGGAACGCATAAATTGTCATGTCTTCTAACAATTCGAATGCATCAATTTCCGCTTGTGCTTCGCGCTCGCCTATGTTTCTCTTACCGGAATATACATTATGGGATACTAACCATCGATACATTTATAAATTTATTTCATTACATATTACAGATTTTGCATTTCAAATTAACCTGAAACTAAGGGGCACCAAACTGATTTTAAACCAAGGAACATCAAATTGAACTAAAACATAATATGTAAGGCGCCAATTCAAACTAAATTTTAGGGGGCGCCAAATCGTCCTTATACTAAGTCGACGCCAAGTTGAGCTTAAACTTATGGGCTCCAAATTTATCTTAAACTTATGGGCGTTAAATTTATCTTAAACTTAGGGAGGAATGCAGAATTATATACCGAGTGAGTCGGAAAAAAACTTTACTCCTAGAAAAATGTCGATAAAAACAAATCCAATTTATAAAGCTCGAATTCTTATATATATTCTAAAAGAGTAACTCCTCCCGCATCTTTTGGTACCGATTTCGTGTGTTATATCTTTACGCTTGGATGAACGCAACGCATTGTTTGCGAACATGTCAATTTCGAATTGTGCCAGAATGGGAGTAAAATCAAAACAACAAAAAGTTATAAAAAAGCAACTTCATCCTGATTAAAAAAGCATAACTTTTTAACGAAAATGTCTTTCGCTTAATAATTTGTCAGGGTTGTTGTTACGCATATTGACTACATTTTGTATGAAAATGAGATAGATCTGTAGAGTCAGGCATGAGTGAGCACACGTCAAAGACAAAAATAATCACTTTTCAAAAGTTTTAGGAGGTTTTTTTCAGTGGTAATTTTCTCTTTGATGTGTACTCATTCGTGCATTACTTGACGAGTCAATCTAATTTTCAGGCAAAATATAGTCAATATGTGTAACAACACCCCTGCCAAGTTATTAAGCAAAGACATTTTCGTTAAAAAGTATGTTATGCTTTTTTAATCAGGATGAAGTTGCTTTTTTCTAGCTTTTTGTTGTTTTGATTTTACTCCCATTCTGGCACAATTCAAAACTGACATGTTCGCAAACAATGCGTCGTGTTCATCCAAGCGTAAAGACATACCAACAAAAGATGCAGGAGAAGTTACTCTTTCAGAATATGTAAAATAATTTGGGTTTTATTTATTTTTTTTCTTTTTATTGACATTTTTTTAGGTGTAAAGTTTGTTTCGACTCACTCGGTATAGATAGATATATGGATAGAAATTCATCTTTCTTTCACATTTAAACTTATTGGGCAACATATTGGTCTTTAAAATATTGAAACCAAATTTATCCTAAACTTCTGGTCTCAATATTTAGAGCAAAATTTTCGGTCGCGCTTCACGCTCGCATCACTTTTCCAAGGAGTTATTACATTGTGTTCCCGAGGAATGCATAAAATGTCCCGTTTTCAGATAATTCCTGTACATCAAATTTCCGCTCGCGCTTCGCGCTCGCCTATTTTTCTTTCTTGTAACCAGATTATGAGGATTCTGACCAACAAAATATCAATTTACATTGGTTTGATTTCACATTACTTGATGGACAAATTTTATATTTTATAAAACATGATTTTATATTGCTTGCTTTTAAATCGTTTTGATGGACAAATTTCAGCTCCCGTTCATTTGATATTCTGAGGAGGAGCTAAACAATATTGAAACCCCTAAGTGCTTAGAATTCTATGCTTTCTAGTCGTAGAGTAGAGGGGGGGAAATCCGATAGCGTTTCGCGCTCGTATTTAAAATTATTAGTATTTTTATCTGTAATGGTAATACCTCATATTCCTAGAATTTTTTTTTTTCAAACTTTTCCCCTCCTCAGGGATTTTATTTATTTTCAGTCTCAAACACAAATACATTTTCAAAGCATTTTCAAAGCATATAATTCATATAAAATGACATAAATCAATAGTATTTTACGATAATGCAAAAGACGAATGTAATGAATAAAACTGTCAAGTATATCAGACCCACAAGTCATAATCATTTAAAAAGTGTTTTAAAAAAGGAATGCAAAATAAAAATGTAACATTCACTATGCTAAACTTCACTCTAACAAGTCTTTGAATTGAAACTATTTTCTTCTAAACTTATCAGTTTTAAAATTCGATTCTGCAATGTATTTTTCATTTTTGAAATAGGTTATAATCGAAATTTTGATATTATCAAAAACAGGCAATTTTTTGTTTATTTTGCAAGTATATATCATCCGTCGTACTACTATCAGTATGCAATTCAATGCATGATTATTTGAACCTCTTAAACCAAATAATTTATCTTGATGTGAAAATATCATTCTATTTCTAGTTCCATCGAAAATCCAATGTTCCAGCATATCCCAAATAGTTTTAACATGAGTACAATTGCACAGCATATGGATAACTGTTTCGATTTGTTCATTACAAAAAGTGCATTCTTTTCTTGGAACTAAATTCATTTTAAACAATATATCATTCGTATATAAAATACGATGTAACACTTTAAACTGGAACCATCGTAGGGCAACATCCATCGTACATTTAAATCCAAAGGAGCAATATGTTCCCCAGTTTTTGTCATTCAAGTCAAAAATACATTTCCGTTTAAAAAAACGTTTGCATTCCACTTTCCTTCTCTTCAATAAAATTGAATAGGTATGTGCACAACCTTTTATATATTTCATAACTAATGACATTGTATCTGGTACCAAAGGCTGCTGAACCTTGGTATAGGTAGTACATTTGATAAAACCTTCTCTAACTGCATCACATAATCCACGATAGAAAAAAAAATTGATATGAATATTATACTTTTCGTTAACATCGTTCAGAGAAAGAAATTTACCATTTTCTAACATATCATTTACAAAACGAATTCCTTTTTTACACAATGAACTATTATAAACTGAGTTATTAGCAATTAGAAAAAAAATATTGCATGAACTCACCATTTAGGAAAAAAAAATTAAAAATTCTATTAAATTATTCTTTAATATCCTTATTAAACATGCATTTAGGTCGTAAGCCTATATTTGCCTGACGGGAGGGAGGCGCCATTTTTTTTTTATAAATTACACAGGGGCGCCCCCCCCCCCCCCCCCCCCCCGGTGCGAAATCCTGGATACGCACCAGAATTGTCTCCATGAATTTTGCTGTTTTTTGTTTTGTTTTATTTTATTGTATTTCATGTTTATATTAACTATTTGCATGTTAAAAGAATGTATCTAATGACTGATTTAATGTGTGCTGCTAATTTAGTAAACCAACTCTATCGATTATGACTTAATCTGTTTTCTCTGCCTAGTGGAATCCATGTTTAGATTGATTCAGTGTTTATCTAAGAACTGTACTTTTCAGTTTTTATTTAGTTTAATTTGTTAATATACTGCCGAGCCGTATCAATCTTCTGTTCCACATGCAGGCATATCCTCCTTTCTAGTAATACACATACAATATTAATCTTAATTTCAGGTTAACTATTTTATAGTCTGCTTCAATTTCGATCCTTAATGGCAGTACTTCATGATTACTATTAATGCACGTTTATACCAAATGACTGAATTTAATGTGTTATACCAATTTATTATGAAATCCCGTACATACGTTGTATTTTCTTTTTATGTTTTCTTAATTATTGTTAATGGCCAGTCCTGGGTACATATAGCTCGATTAGGAAGGGAGACCCTCGGGCCATAGTTATCAAGGTAGCTTGTTCCAAACCCACGCAGCCAAGCTACATGTACCTCATAGATTATAAGTAAATCATATCCACTTCTCATATATGTCATAAATTTGCTTGTCATGGCCAGCCTTAAATATCATATTTTTTAAAAAAAAAGTGCAACCAATGAAGAAGAAAATGAAATAAAACACAAGATATCAACGGATGGTCCCAAATGATATATGTTTTTCTCATCCGATTTCTCTTTTTGTTAGTACAGTAGATTTCAGTATTAAAAACGTGACTGAAATTAAGTTCATTGTGCCAACGGACTTTGTTTCCGTCGCTATATGTTCGTGATCATTATTAATGGCAATTTATAACGAATTCATGCAAATCATACTATAAACTAAACTTTGAAGTTAAATATAAAATGATTTTATGATATATCTGTAAATATAAAACATAGGGGATAAGGTGCAAACGATTATTTGTCTCTTTTAAAGTTTGACATTGAAACTAGGTGATCTTCTCGATATCTGTTCATCTAATCTTTATGAAATGAAAGATAACAAGAATAGCGTGACTATGATATTTACATGATGCCTCTTTTTCAGGTTATTTAGGTGAAAATCAGCCGAGCATGGTTTATTTCTTTGATTTTCTTTGAACAGTATTTGAGAAATAAATAAATGATGTTTGACGAGTGTGCTTTTTCAACTTCAAATTTTCTTCAATTACACGGGTTGAATTATACTCAGTTTAATAACGCTACAGTCACACAGACACTTACGTCCAAAAATTATTTTCTTTTCTTCGGATCCCCACGGATGCCTACCCGTCATAGTCAGCAGTGGAAATATTGATAATTTCGTAAAACAGTGAAATACATAAGAAATGATAGAATAGAAGATGAAATAAGATTACAACAACACAGACGTATCTATACGTAAGTGTCTGTGTGACTGTAGCATAAGAGTGATACAAGTTTGGTTTACCTTTAAAGTATCCACTGGGTTTGATAATGAACTATTTATGAGAAATGTCAGACTCTGTTAACTTTTAATCACAAACCGAGATGAATTTTTTATTGTAATCAACATTTAATTAATAACTAGCAGCAGTGCCCGTAGCAGCACAGGGGGGAGGCACATAATTCTATTTTATATGGTTTGTTACATTATAGAAATTTGATTCTGGCGTTAAAAAAAACAAACAAATCAACAAACAAACAAAAACAAAAACACGATTTTCACCCCACCCACGCCCATTTTTTTTTTTTTTTTTTTTTTTTTTTTTTGTTGAAAATATATAAATAAAGAAGGAATGTTATGTTATCATAATTACAAATAAAAATATTTCGACACCATGCCAACAGTCCACCATAGATGTTATTACCTTTCCCTTTCTCCCTCTATCTTTCCTCTATAATTTCCCTTAATTTGCTTTTTTTTTTAAATAATAATAATCGGCCTTCAGCCTCCAAGAAAAGAAGGTCACAATTCAGTCATAGGCGGTTTTTAATTATTTTTTTTTCTATTTCTATTTATTATTTTATATCTGCTTTTCGATCAATTTGGTGTCCCCTTCAGGTCAGTTTAGCGCCCCGCTAAGGTAAATTTGGCGCCCCCTCATGTTACTCATAGTTTACTTCTGTTTTTCTTTTCCTTTCCGTATTTGGCCCCTATATGGTTATCTTATATCAGTTTAATTGAAGACATTCATTTTCAGAAACGTATAATTAGATATGAATGCTTTATCAAAACATTATCCTTCAAGCATGCCCATCAACCCAAATATAAAAAACACCCCCCCCCCCCCCCCCAAAAAAAAAAAACGAATCCAGTTAGACTGAGAGGTATGTATTACAATGTGCATAATATCTGCATGAATTAAATTGTGTAAGTGACATGTAAGCTATTTAATTGCTTCAAATTACATTTTTACTCGCTTGTTCTGGTCCATTGGTAGAACAATTTTCCCCTTAGTTTATTTGCTTTTTCCGTATAACGTAATATATATTCAATTTGAAATATCATAATTTGAGTGGTTTGGTTTAGTCTTTCTATTTCCCGGCTGTCCTCTACTCCCTTAAAATTTTAATGTATTTCTCTCCCTCTCTCTCTCTCACTCTCTCTCTCTCTCTCCATTTCTCCTCTCCACCTCCTCTATAACATGTTTGTTTTTTTCTTCTTCTTCTTCTTTTTCATTTTAATCCAACTTCATGACATCTGAATGGGTCGATGGAGTACTTGGAGCCCTAACTGAACTGTTAGTGGTAAACAATTCTGAGAGGTTCATGTTCTTTTGGGGCCATTGGAAGAACAATTTTCCATCATTTTTTTTTTTTATTTTCCCTCATATAACGAATATTATATTCATTTTGAAATATTATTTGATTTTCGATCATTATGAAAATTATATCTATTTTGAAATATCATAATTTTAATATTTTGGTTTCTTTTTAAATTATATTTATTTTGAAATATCATAATTTTAAAAATTTGGTTTCTCTTTTAATTTTCCGGCTACCTTACTGTTTTAGTTTATAAATCTCTCTGCGCATCCTACCCACCTCCTCCATAACATGGATTTTATTATTATTATTTTTATATGACGCCCCTTTCTCTCTCACACTCGTTGGGGTTTTTCTTTATGACGCCTTTTTTTTTAATTTCTTTCCGACATTAAAAAAAAGAAGAAAAAAAAAAAAAAACGCCTTCAACCGACCCATTTCCAATTTTTAATTGCTGTTGTTGTTTATAAATAAAAGAGGAATATCGTGTTATTATATTACATGGAAAAATGTTTCGATACCTTGACAACCGTCCACCTTATATTGTTTATTCCTTTTTCCCTTCTCGCTATCTCTCTTTTTCTCTTTTTTTCTTCTCTCTATATTTCCCCTCCGAGAGATTTATTTCAAGTTTCGTTCTTATACATATTTTATATTATACGATTAGACTTCTTTTCCTTCTATATTTTGATAACTTTGCATTCGGAATTAATATCAATCATTGAAACCCCCCCCCCCAAAAAAAAAACAAAAAAAAACAAACAACAACAAACAACAACAACAACAAACAAAACAAAAACAAAAAACAAAAAAAACAAAAAACAAAACAAAACAAAAACAAAAAAAAAACAAAAAACATTTCAGGTTTGCTGATCCAAACGAATCATTCAAATATAATATAGACCACTTACTTTTATCCTTTTCTCGTTCCATCCTCTTTCTATTCATAGTTTTATTTTCGTTTTTCTTTTCCTTTCCGGATTTGGCTACTTTATATTTTACTCACCTCATATCGGTTTAATTGAAGACATTCCTTTTCAGGATGTATCTCAGGTATAACATATTTTACCAAAACATTATTCTTGAAGCGTGCAGCTTTTCCCTGAACGGAAATATCAAAAACAAAACCCAAGAAAGTACTTAACAAATAAAAGACCCGAATGAAGTTAGACTGAGAGGTATATGAAATAATTAGTTTATGATTTATCCCGTAACTGGTAACGTAATATAGGCCTATAATCATTTTAACAAATTATAATTTTAGTGGTTTGATTTCTCTATCAATTTCCCGGCTGTGATTCCTTACTTTATATCTCTCTCTCACTTCAATTTAACATTTATATTTTATTATTATTATTTTTTTATGACTCCCCTTTCTGTCTCTCTGTCTCTCTTTTTTTTTTTCCTCTCTTTTTTTTATTTAATTTTTTTTTGTTGTTGTGTTGCTGTGAATTACTTTGTTTTTGCTTCTTAAAGACAGCCATAGATTAGTGCGATCACGATCGGCAGAAATTACGGTAGGCACTTTAAAGGGTTGAGACTATATAGGCTTCCAATTTCAGTTGATTATGCACGAGCAGCTTCCCGCCGCGCGCGTGCATGCGAATGATTATACCATTAGAGATATGCTGATACACAACTACACATGCGCCATACAATACAGGCAAAGAGTATTCTTTATTGCGCAAAATGCCTAACTATATAAGGCGGTGTCCTAAACTCTATATTGGGACTCCTATCTCTCTGAATCATGGACAGACGATGAGAAATTCACCATGAAATGCCACCAAAAGTGAACGATTTCGTCAAATTAAAGTTTTATGATGCTTTGCAAATAAATAATCACTTGTAATAATCAGGGGGGTATCTGTAATTATTCATGATCAAATTGTATTCATAGCGACAGCTATTGAAAGGGGCTATGAAACTCTATATCGGGGGCTCCTATTCTCTCTGAAGATCATGACGACACAATGAAAATCAGCCATGAAATGCCACAAAAAGTGAAGAATTTCGTTCAAATTTGAAGTTTGATGATCTTGCAAATAAATATCATGTAATTCTGGGGGGGGTATCTGTAATATCATGATCAAAAACTTGTATCTTTAACGTACAGCTTAAACGGGGCTCAAACTTATATCGGGCTCTTATCTCTATGAAGTATGAACACAATGATAATCATCATGAAAGCTCAAAAGTGAACGATTTCGTTCAAATTGAGTTTTTGATGATCTTTTGCAAAATAAATAATCACTGTAATTTGTGGGGTACTGTAATTATTCATGATCAAAACTTGTATTCTTAAACGATACAGCTTAAACGGGGGCTCAAAACTCTATATCGGCTCTTATTTCTCTATGAATTATGACAGACAATGATAATCATCATGTAAACGCCACAAAAATGAATGATTTCGATCAATAAAGTTTTCGACGATGTTTGAAAATTAAATAATCACTTGGTTTAATTTGGGGGGGGTATCTGTCAGTGATCAAAGTAATAAGAGCCCGATATAGAGTGTTTGGAGCCGCCGTTTGAAGCTGTCACGTTTAAGAATAAAGTTTTGATATGATTAAATACAGATACCCCCTTCCCCCAATTAATACAAGTGGTTATTTATTTTCAAACATCATCAAAACTTTAATTTGATCGAAATCATTCATTTTTGTAGCTTTTCATGATAATTATCATTGTCTGTCATACTTCATAGAGAATAAGAGCCCGATATAGAGTTTTGGAGCCCCGTTTAAGCTTTACGTTTAAGAATACAAGTTTTGATCATGATAATTACAGATACCCCCTCCCCCAATTAATACAAGTGATTATTTATTTGCAAACATCATCATAACTTTAATTTGATCGAAATCGTTCACTTTTATGGCATTTCATGGTGATTTTCATTGTCTGTCATGATTCAGAGAGAATAGGAGCCCGATTTAGAGTTTCAGAGCCCCGTTTAAGCTGTTCGCTTATGAATACAAGTTTTGATCATGATAATTACAGATACCCCCCC
>CALNVZ010001404.1:192744-224840 GCA_940671915.1 Paracentrotus lividus
TACAAAGCATCGCTAAAGAAAACATGCCATTCTGATAGAACGAGATAACCCCTTTATGCTTGTCTAACAAAGCAGCACAAAAGAACGTTGTAGATCCTCTCTATATATAACACTCTGTAAATTCGCCTGGGTTCGCAACCAGTGATATACCCCCTTAAAGGGCCTGTCCCACAGGCAGCGATCGTTGTGGCGACAACCTGTGAATGTCATAATTATAAGGAGTTCGGCTTTAAAATGACGATTATAAACCTACATGCGACTCTATATAAGCTAGGCTACAACTACAACTTGCTACCACACTCACAATCGCAAGATCGCCAGTTGTCGCAACAACAATCGCCTCCAGTGGGACAGGCCCTTTAGGGTTAGGGCCTCACTACGAGGTCGCTTTAAAAGTGCCTACCAGAAATTCCGTCTATCCTACTTAGTATCTCATCGAAAATGGCAAGATTACATTCAAACGGTCCTATTTTATGACTTCTGAATGCCCGGGGGCACTGCTTTTAGTGTTAAGTGATTTGTTCAGCAAAGTGTTGAAACTAACAAAACAACGATGGCGACAAACATTCGTACATAACCTCGATACCCAAAGAATATAGAGGGGGGAAAAGTTATATTTCACGCGTTCATGCAGTACAGATACGATGGAAGCTGTGTAGGGTCTCGCTGCGCATAACCCGCACAACACGTGAGAACGGGTACTACCCATTTTCGGGCAGTGGCCGCTCTCCGTTTTATTGTCCTTCGGCTTCGGCTTTTAATATATAGATTTATTGTAATAAATAATGATAAACAGAAAATATTTGAATGGCGGTTTAGAGAACGCACTCAAGTGTCGCAGTCTAGTGGTCGTATCACTTGACTGGGGACGCAAAGGTAGTGAGTTCGATTTCCCGCCACCGGCACTTACGTCCACTGCAACCATGTGCAAATGGGGACCCGAGAGGATAATTCGCATGTGGTCATGTGTCACAAGTTGGGGTATAGTAAAAGGGTGGAGGCGTTACATTTTGGAGGGAAAATTATCACATTTTTTCACATAGCACAAAAATGATGTACATTCATAAGCTGTGCAATAATTCATATTGTAGATAATTTATCAGGCTACATGTCTGTGAAGTTTCAGCTTCGTTATGCTCATAGTTTTAATACAAAGATACTTTTAGTGGAGTGGGGTAAGGGGTGGAGGATCCTACGGTGGAGGATCCTACGGTGGAGGCACGTGTTAAAGCATAGGGAATTCCCATTTTTGATACTTTCTTTTTGTTTGCTGTGTTATATCTTTGCAGCCAATTGGTCTTATGGGTTGAGTGATATATCATTCTATTGGGAATTTATGTGGTTCTAAAAAGATGTGAGGAAGATTTTTCAAAAGTCAGTTAATCAATTAATTAATCAATTAAAACATACTTAATGCACACATCCTCATAGACAATGCATTGCAGGCATCAAAAATTGTCACATTCATTTTTATAACAATAATTGTTAATTTTTCGCAATTTTCTTTGCATGCATGTAAATACACAATTAAGTGGAAACAAATTACTTGCAATAAACTTTGTTTGGGTTGTAATTCAAGTGTAAAAGACAGGAATTCTGCAATTTTTGCACTATTTTTTCTTCTTTTTTAACACCCTGTAGCTCAGTTAGAAAAAATAATTTTGTGTTACAAGTTTATATTTTTTAGAAGCATAGCGTCTTATTAAGACAATCCAAGATGATTCATTTCAGTTGGTGAAAAGATTAAGAAATTAATCGCCGGTAAAATTGTGAAGTTTTTCAAACCATTTTTTCCTGTAACACTCTGTATAGCTTTTTTGACACACCTTATACAGGCACAAAATATGTTAATCATCTTCCTTTCAATCTGTGCTTTCAATATATATATACTTTTATACATTTCTGACTTACTACTAAGAAACTAGAGATGTTTGATTGTGACAATGTACTTTTCTACAATTTTTTGGACATGTAACGCATTTTCCACCCAACTCATGACATGTGGCCATGTACATGATATAGGTGCCTATTAATGCATGGCTGCCAACAATTACGGAACTGAATCCTCTGAACGGGGTAATAATATTCTGTAATGCTACAGTCACACAGACACTTACGTATAGATACGTCCGGTTGCGTCCAAATATTATTTCATCTTCTATTCTATCATTTCTTATGTATTTCTTTGTTTTACTGGATGAACGAAATTATCAATATTTCCACAGCTGACTATGACGGGTAGGCATCCGTGGGGATCCGCAGAAAAGAAAATAATTTTTGGACGCAACCGGACGTAACTCAACGTAAGTGTCTGTGTGACTGTAGCATTATGCTACAGTCACACAGACACTTACGTTTAGTTACGTCCGCTGCGTATAGATTTGGCCAAGTGGACGCAGCATGAACGCAGCACGGACGCAGTTATCCTCAGGGAACGTAAGTATATATGTATCTGTCTGAAACTGAACCGTATCGGTACGCACAATAGCGTGTTTTCGCAGGACTACGGGGAGCTTATCTAGAACGTTAGCATAAAAGAGGGCACTATTTTCAAAATGCCTGCAAACCCTAGTTTTCTATCTTCTTCGATAACTTTATCATGGTAACTGCACATGTTCCCTTTGGCTTGTGAGACATTGTAACGTCTATTGTTGCAAGGAAGATTCAATAAGTATATAGGGCTTTGATATACAGTGCGACACAGAAAAAACAACTAATTTTAAAAGCATCTGTCACATTGAAATGTTTTGTGACTTTGATGTTAATTTCATCATAAATAGTCACTCTGTATTCAATTATACCAAACGTACAAGTGTATTGTACCGGTCGACTGTCACTTAGGTTTAGAAAAATCGTAAAATTTGTCCGATAGCATATTATACCAAGTTTGAGCAAAAGCAACCCTTGCAATTAATTAGTCTTTTTAAATATTTTGTCCCTTGAATGAATGAATAGACCCAGGAGGACTGAACCTAAAAACAATGAATGAACATGTGATAGAATGCCAGAAGCTCCAGGGGTTTCTTGTTGGCAAAACTTGGAAGAAAGTGCCCAAGGTTCTGAATGGTACTGGTTATGCCATCCCTCCCTTCTTCCACCCCTCCCCCCTGGTTACGCACCAACCAGAGATATATGAGTACTTATGTATCTATGCTCTTGACAGGAATCTGAGTATCAAGAAAGTTGTATTGACTGAGTATGAGGAGATGTCTCCGAAGTTTTCCAAGTCTCAAATCAAACCGTATTAAGTAGGCCCAAATCCGTCTCATAATATACGTTTCAAGTAGACTTCTGCCGAAAGTGAAGATATCTACCCTTACTCATTCGTCATGATACTATTTAATAAAGAAAACATATCCCTAAATAATTAAAACATATAAGACATCAATAATATGGAGGGCTTCAAAGTTGGGTTTGACTCTTTCTTTGGGACGCATGTATACGAAACCATTTACAGAAAGTAAATGCAGAATGCGATCAACTCTCGCTTTTGTCATCTTGCATTTAAGTGAGATGTCAATGGCGCGTGGCAGTGCTGTATTTTCAACGTCTATTGTTTGCAATACGAATTCAATCAAAGGTACTTTACTGGGGATAGGGGAGACGGGGCAAATGTAAACGGGGCAATTGAACAGAGGCTCCCATTCCTAGCAGAAACACGCTATAAACTTAAATTGTGTAGAGAACCATGCGCATTTTAATCGCTTCCACATGCTGTATGAGTGTTAGCAGATTTAACGGTGTTCGTGGAGCTTTCTACAGCGGAAAAACCGTTTTTTGAGCTAAATAATATTTCACATTACCATTGTTTTCTTCTGGACAATATGTGGATGAGCTACGGCTGTCATTCTTTGTATATTTAGAAATTATGTTCTTAGGCCATATTTTTGCTAAATTTTCAACGAACGAATACCGAAGCTAAGATAGAAAAAATCTCTTCCAAATATGGTCACCTCCAGGCGCGGATCGAAGAAAATCGAATTGAATGGCATTTCGGGGGCCCAATTGTCTGGGAACAAAAGCGGCTCTTGTCCCCAGACAATTGGGCCCCGAAATGCATTCAATTCGAACTTTCGTTGGATCCGCGCCTGACTCTGCCAGGGCAATTGTAACAAAGCTGTTCACATTGCCCTGTTTCTGTTTAAAGTAACTCCCGTAGAACTCTGGTAAAGCAGATTTCCGCTGAATCAACACCCAGCTATTAATAAGCATGCAGGGGCCGCGGAGCGTTTTTGGAAGTGAGGGGCTGAGCGGCAAGTGGAGAGGAGTGGGGGAGGGGGGGGGCTGAACAGACTAAAAACCAATCATTTATGCGTCACTTTTTCGTTTTTGTACACTTCGCTGACGAAGCCTCCCAGATCTCCGTGGCCACCTGCAAATTACATAAAAACATTACAATTGTCCCTGGAATCTTGCTTCTGTAAACATAATTAAAAATAATCAGAAACTCTAAAACCATGGAGCTAGTATTAGAGACGCTCAAGACGTCTTCCGCGACAATTTAAAAAAAAAAATCGTTTCCAAGAATCAGGAGACTCTCGGAGACGTCTTAATACTATTTATCCGTCGGGAGACAAGATTCCTATTCTGTCGCAGAGACGTCTCGTCGAGTGAATAGCACCCTTAGCTGAAGCTTCAGAACTTTGAATGTATTTTTTATTATAATGCTTTACAAAAAAAACGTAAAACATCTATAACCTCCGACATGAAATATGGTGTATTCACTTCGCGGAGAACGTCTCCACGACAGAATAGAAATTTCGTCTCCGCGATGGATAAATAATATTAGAAACGTATCCGAGAACGTCTCGGAGACGTCTCCGCTGATATTGGAGACGTTTTTAATACATTCTGTCCGTCGCGAAAACAAAATTTTCTATTCTATCGCGGAGACGTCTCCGCAAAAGTGAGATACCGAGAGCCTCAAGTTTTATTTGTGTGTTGTTTTTTTTATATATAATTTATAATTTACTTTACTGGAAAAAGAAAAAAGTAAAAAATATGAAAGAGAGTGACCATTAGTTTTTTTAATGCCAAGATTTTGTAAATAGGAGTACGACTTTGGATATAAAAGAAAAAATAGGCAAAGAAAGCCTCCGTTGATAGCTCAAGTATCAGAACTTTATAACTTTGAATGTATTGTCGATTATTATGGTTTCAAAAAACAAAAGGTAACTATACTATAATCTCAGACATGAAAATTCAAATATAACTTGGAACATATCTGTTCTAATACGTTTTGTTAGAAATCAATGAAATATTGATATTTTTCCAGAAAAAAGGGCCTTTTGTTTTGTTTATCCTTTGTTTCACTGTAATCAGAAGCCTCAAGTTTGTTATTCTTGTTTTTTTTTTAAAATATTTATTATCAACTACTAGAGAACTTCAGACTTCATAACTTTGAATGTATAATCAATTATATTTTTTTTTTACAAGGACCAAAGGTTAACCTTATCTATGAGCTCAAACATGAGGAAACTGTGAACATATGATTTTATATCTTTTATTCATCGAGGTGTTCATGGTATAACACATAAAAGAAACACTGACAGGATAGCCATGAAAAACCAAAAGCCTATTTACAATGGGGTCATATAAAAATGGGAAAAGAAAAATAGGGACCCCCCCCCCCGACTTGTTTTTTTCTTATTAAAAAACCACATATTAAAAGAGAGAAAGAAGAAAGAGGAGGGAGAGGAAGAGAGAAGGCGGAGAGCGTAGAGAGAGAGAGAGAGAAGAGGGGAGCGGCAGATAAGGAAAGTAAAAAGTAAAGAGGGAGTGAATGAAAAAAAAGAAAGATAGAAAGAAAGACAGAGGAGAGAGAGAGGGAGGGATGGCACCCCCATAAAAAATAAAATATATTTTCAATATGATACCTGAAAATATATGTCCAATACGTTTTGTTAAAAGGGCAAAGACATATTGATTTTGCCAGAAGAAAAAAATGGCGTAAATTTTGAAGATTGATTTTCAAAAAGAAAGAAAGAAAGAAAAAAAAAAAGCTGTGATTTACTCTTCTCAGAAATTTATATCACTTTATATTTGCAAGAATGCGTTATAGTCACAAAAGGCGTAAGCCTAACATAAAGGTTATACAACAGTTGTCAGTTAAAGATATATTGTGTCTAGTAGGTACAAAGTAGATAAAGAACCAAAATATGAATTAATAAAGGTTCTATAATTCTACAGTTAAAGGTAAGCCACAACAACCTAAAAAAAATAAAAAAATAAAAAAACTATCATAACTTTTGTCCCATTTCATGCATATAACAAGTGAAAATGTATATAAATGGGTCAAGCAAGTTGTCATGTTTCATTATAATTAGTTTATGTGGTTAATGATGTTTAATTTGTCATGTGCATAGCTTTGATAAAGAAAACAAAATGTTACAGTTCATGTGTTACAATTGCCCCGCACGTCTGTTACAATTGCCCCTCGTCACGGGGCAATTGTAACACTCGACCTCTTGTTTTGAAATGGTAATGGCTTCAAATATGACTTGTTTTACTTAACCCAAACCTATTCATATATCAGCTAAGATATGCAATATTTCATTTCATTTAGTTTTTAAGCAAGTATTTAGCTTCAATAAAGCTGATAGGTCAAATTTGGAAAAAAAAACTGTTACAATTGCCCCAGGTCTCCCCTACCTAGTTATTTTTTTTTTTTCATACCAACGTTTTATTGTGTCAAATGCGTCTATGCGTATAACAGCTGACCTAAAACATTGCTGATATGAAAAGAAATAACCTTGTAAGGGACCAGCGCCTTACAAGCTTTGCTTCTTGCTGGTTCCTGAATTTTCTTTATAATTGTTTTCTCTGTTACTTTTGAACAAAATGTTTTATGTTACATACTGATGTTGTTAATTTGATTATTGTTTTGTTAACTTTTGAAAACATGAAAGAAAAATCAATAAAGTAATCTTGAATCTTGAATCTTGAATGTTGAACCTACCGCCCAGCCTTTATGATAAGTCAAATCAAAGTATGCTTCTTTTGTGTTTTAGCAAAGGGGGAAATGCCTGTATACATTCCTATCAACGCGCTCGCTTATTGGCTTATAACTGACTTACGTTCTCCGCTGAGAACCTATACGTTCTACGTTTTGGGAGAACGTACATTTCCCCAAAATAGCGTTGTAGATTTTGACAACGGGGAGCTATCTCTTGTAGCTAGAGGAAACCCTCTTTTGTGCACACGAAAACTTGTAATTTAAACGCTTGCCAACCGTTTCTAGCAAATTCCAGTTTTACACTATCTTTTTCCTGTACTAACAGTATGCAGGAGTTTGGGGTTTGATCTATTTTGAAAATAAAGCCTTTCATAATGCTAACGTTCTATACCCAACAAAAAAGTAAGTCCCCCTAATCAAAATGATGTAACTTTTGAACGGGCTTTTTTGAGCACAATAATTTGGAGGGAGGTTTTCTAAACTTATTGAGTACCTTCTGTGAAAAAATGACATTGATCCGTTGAGACATGGATGAGTGATCAACGTTTAAAGCAAAAATGGACATTTTCAAAAGTCACAATGGTCATTTTGGAGGCTGTAAAAATAAAATTTTTGTAAGATTTCCTTTTTACCTTGTGTTTAATTGTTTTGGTGGATTTATCATCCAAAATTTGGTCATCCAACACCGATTCCGATACATTTCATTACTTTTCATGGATGAGTGAGCACAATTTTAAGAATGATGTTCAGGCCTCCAAAAATGGTAAAATCCAACAATTTTATTTAAAGAATTGAAATCAGATATTATCATCAAGATTATCGTCACATTTTGTGAAAAAATGAGCACTATTCGTCGTGTCATGGACGAGTGAGCACACTTTAAAGGTAACTATTGTGACTTTTGTAATGACGTTTTTGCCTTTAACGTATGTTTATTCATGCATGACGCAAAGGTTTTATCTCATATTCGCACATGAGTTATTCGATGAGTATATAAACATAACTGCCAAACGATATTACTCAACACCTTTTTGTTAAAAAGTTCGAGCATGTTCATTTGGGGTTTGTTTTTGCCTCGAGATTGTACACAATGTCAATTGAGAGGAAATCAAAATTTTAACAAAATTGACATTCGGCTTAATTTCTTTGATGATTTTTGTTAATTCTACTGAGAGTTTTTCCATGAAACTTGGCCCACAACTTCTGGGTGGTACTAACTAACAGGAACAAACGCTAAATTGATAATCTGATAAGGCACGGAGTGGGGCCAAAGCCCTGAAATTTCTTCTTATTTGCATGTTTTTCTAATGACTTCTGCTCACTGAAGCGTAAAACCCTGGAATTTTCGTGAAACTCAAATCAATTGAAGTATCCAAGAAGGTCTGTGACAATTATTCAAAGTAAGCAATTGAATTTTAGTCCACAAGCGAAAAAGCGGCTTTTCTCGTATCACGTGTTCATTGAAGCGTTAATTTTTAATAAAATACAACATTATTTGAAAAAAATAATTTGACATACATATACCAAAAAAATGTTGATAAAATGATTTTATTACATAAATATGGAACAATACTTATCTTAGAAATTTGAAAATATCCTTTTTGGTTTTTATTAAGTGTTCATTCAACCGTGAATTGATGAGTATTGTTTAAAACACTTTTCCAGATTGCATATTCCGTCATAATCAGTCATTTTTAAAAGTAAAAATGTGTAAAAAATGCAGTTTTTGCAAATTTTACCTCATGTGCATCCAACCGTGAAATGTAATGCAAAAATCATTTGATGTGTTAGAAATTAAGTGCAACAACCCTTCTGAACATATCTTTTGTTGAAAAGTCTGGATTTGTTCAAATAATATTAAATTAAAGTTATGAAATTAACCTTGTGACTTTCGAAAAGTGACATTTTTGCCTTTTGACTGTACTCATTGAAGCATGACAAAACGAATTTCAGTAAAATTCACTCAAATGTAAGCTGATAAAATTACCTACAAGCACATGTAATAAAATATGTAAAACTCCTCTTTGTTAAAAAGTTACATCAATTTGATTAGGGGGGGACTTACTTTTTTTGTTGGGTATAGATTAGCTCCTCCGTAGTCCAGCGAAAGCACCCTACTGACTGCGCCAAGCCTGCGAAATTTTGAAATGTTCAAAGTTTCGCAGGGCATCTTTACGGATGCCGACTTACGTAAGTAACCGTAACTAAACGTAACTTTCCGTAAATGAACGTAACTATCCGTATCTTAGACGCAGAACATCCGGGAAAATTCTTAAGGTCCATTGGCGTTTATTTGCGTAAATATTCTCAATTATCCGTAATTAAACGTATCAAACGTTTAAGTATTCAAAAACAATTCACTTAAGAGGCTGCGGACAAACACTTAAGCGTTGCGGATAATTGCGTCCTTTCACGTTTTGGAGCTGCCGAACACCCATTCTTGTTTGCACATGGATAGGGGTTATATAAATGTAATAACTTCGAGGGGCTGGTTTTAAATTTCATAGAGGGAGGGGGGGGGGCAAATAAAAAAAACGAATAATAATCCAAGCGAGCTTCCACTCAATACAAATTAATGGAAAACAGGATGATCGAAACCATATTTGATTGAAATCCTCTGCAATTAAATCATAATTATGACTCAATAATTTTCACCCCCTTTTCTATGACAAGAATATATTGAATAATTTTGTTTTTGAAATTCGTTTTAGTTGGATAATCCCTAGCATAAACATGGTTTGGACCTTTTGAGAGCTCGATGCCCGGTCAAGAAGGGTTATTAATATCCATTTGTTTAAATTATGTCATTTAAATCACGTGGGCGCAAATACTCTATTTGCCATTTAATAATTTGGAAAGCAGGGCAGTCTGATATGTTTGGTCTACAATTTCATTATTACTAAATGATAGAAAGCGAAAGTGAACCAAAAATATGCTATAAAATGATTTGAAAGCAAGGCAAGTTATGCACTCGCCCCCCCCCCCCAAAAAAAGGGGGGAAAATTTAACATTTTAATATATTCCCATTTTTTCTCTTCAATTTTATAATAACCCCAATATACGTGAGAAAAAATGTGAGAGCAAAACAAGGAGGGCCATAAATTTAAATATTTTTTTTCTGCTTCTATATTTAAATGCGAGTTAAACATTTGAAAAAGGTAGTCCTCTTTGAAAACTATAATGTAATGTAATAATCTATTGTGTAAATTAGGGATTGGATTATCTTCTGGGATGTTTTATCTTTCGATTGGTTCCCTAATTAAAAAAAAAAATAAAAAAATGTCTGTTAATTAGAGAGCGAATCTTCTTAAATGGCCTGTATAGAGGCGATATAAAAAATGGTTTGAAACCTAATTATTTATTATTTTACATTTGTCTCTCTCTCTCTCTCTCTCTGTTATTCTACCTTCTCATACCTTCTCCCCCTCTCTCTCTCTCTCTCTTTTAATCTCCTTCCCTCTTTTTTTTTGGTGGAGGAGGGTGCTTGCCCCCTTGATCAACGTATGTTGCCATGTAGCCCTGTTCAGCCTTTGTCTTTGCTTTTGGGGGTAGGACTTTGAAGCCATATAACTAGCAGAAATACGAAAGGGGATCTATTACCGAAGTTAAAGAAAAAAGAAAAAAGAAAACAGACACACTCATTGACCCGAGAGATATATAATATTTAATTACAATTCCCAGTTATCTGTATACACATATTTCCGCAAGTGTTAAAAAGTGTCCGGAAGTTGGAAAAAACAAAGATCGAGTAGACTCAGAAGGTTATTCGTAAGTGGACGCAAGTGTCCGTATCTGGACGTAACTATTCGTACCATCCGCATTTTGTCCCGTATATCTTATAATTATTGAGGCGTGACGGGAAGGCATCCGTGGGGATCCGCAAAAAATTACCTTTTTGGACGCAACGCTGGACGTAACTCAACGTAAGTTCTGTGTGACTGTAGCATAAGGTCGCAGAATTTATGCTACAGTCACACAGAACTTACGTTGAGTTAAGTCCAGCGTACGAATAACTTTACGAGTCTACTCGGTCTTTGTTTTTTCCGACTTCCGGAAACTTCCGGACACTGCTGAACACTTGCAGGGATTGACATACGTATACACATTATTGGGAATTGTAATGAAAAAATATATATATCTCTGGTCTGTGGGTTTTTTAAACCTTCGCTCATAGATCATCTTTCCTATTTCTGTCGCAGTAAATGGCTTCAAAAGTCCTACCCCAAAAGCAAAGTGGTAGGTACAAAGACAAGGCTGAAGAGGGCTACATGGCAACAGACGTTGATGCGGGGCAAGCACCCTTCCACACTCCCCCTCCCCCCCCCCCCCGAAAAAAGAAGGGAAAAAAAAGAAGAAGGAGATTAAGAGAGAGAGAGAGAGAGAGAGGGGAGAGAAGGGGGGGGGGAGAAGGTAGAATAACAGAGAGAGAGAGAGAGAGAGAGAGAGAGAGAGAGAGAAAGAAAGAAGAATGTACAATAATTAGGTTTCAAACCACTTTTAATATCGCTTATACATGTATATATACAGGCAATTTAATTTAACAGATCAGACTACCCTGCTTTCTGAATTATTAAATGGCAAATGGAGTATTTGCGCTTTGCGCTCACGTGATTTAAATTACATAATTAAAAAAAATTGATATCAATAACTCTTCTTGACCGAGCATCGTAGTCTCAAGAGATCATAACCATGTTTATAATAGGGATTATCCAATTAAAACGAAATTTAAACAAAATTATGCAATATAATTATTCTTGTCATATAAAAAGGGGGGAAATTATTTATAAAAGATTCGATTGCAGAGGATTTCAATCAAATTGTATGGTTTCGAACATCCTGTTTTCCGTTATTTTTTTATTGCGTGGAAGCTCGCTTGAATTATTATTAGTTTGTTTTTATTTGCCCCCCGACCCCTCCCTCTATGAAATTTAGGACCTGCCCCTCGAAGCTATTACATTTATATAACCCCTATCCGTGTGCAAGCAAGAGCGGGTGTTCGGGAGCTCCAAAACGTGAAAGGACGCAATTATCCGCAAAGCTTAAGTCTTTGTCCGTAGCCTCTTAAGTGTATTGTTTTCGGGTACTTCAACGTTTGATACGTTTAATTACGGATAATTGCGAATACTTACGGTGGACGGAAATAAACGCAAATGGACTTAAGAATTTTCCCGGATGGTCTGCGTCCTAGATACGGATAGTTACGTTCATTTACGGAAAGTTACGTTTAGTTACGGTTACTTACGTAAGTCGGCATCCGTAAAGATGCCACCATGCGAAATTTTGAATATTTCAAAATTTCGCAGACTTGGCGCCGTCATTGTTCGTACCGATACGGTTCAGTCTAGGACAGATACGTATACTTACGTTCCTTGCGGATGACCGCGTCCATGCTACGTTCATGCTGCGTCCACTCAGCCAAATTTATACGCAGCGGACGTAACTAGACGTAAGTCTCTGTGTGAATGTATCATTAATGCTACAGTCACACAGACACTTATGCTACAGTCACACAGACACTTACGTATAGATACGTTTGTGTTGTTGTAATCTTATTTCATCTTCTATTCTATCATTTCTTATGTATTTCATTGTTTTACTGAATGAACGAAATTATCAATATTTTTACTGCTAACTATGACGGGTAAGCATCCGTGGGGATCCGAAGAAAAGAAAATGATTTTTGGACGCAATCGGACGTAACTCAACGTAAGTGTCTGTGTGACTGTAGCATTACGAATGGCGAGGGTTTGGTGCTAACATTTCCGTTTTTAACATGCACAGTCAATGAGTGGATTCAAATTAAAGAGGGAACGGTTCTATTCCCTATGACTAATTTATAAACAGTTTTGTAAGGTTTGTAGTACACTAAACCTTATAAAAACTGTTGATGTTTTCTCAAATAACTGTACATAGATTACGTATGATTTCATCAAATGTTATTTGAGGATTCTTTTCGCAAAATAACCCGCGAGTGGGGTTGAGGCGAGAAAAGATAATTATGGAATTCCGATGAAATTAAATTCATATAAAGAGAAGTAAAGTCTTACCTTTTAACATCAAAGTAATATTGAAGTGACCGAATCAGAATTCAGCGATTCAAGCATTCAGCTACTGAATAGCAGGAACGACGGTGAATTTCAAATGAATTCCTACTAAATTATGTTAACAGCCTTCTGCAGATATCAGCAAGGTGACGACCTGGATACGGTGTCATGATGTTCAATTGGATTAAGCAACGCCTACAACCTGCTTGATATTGTACAATTAAATCGTGCCGTCTAGCAATCCGATACATTATTTGCATACACTCCTGATAAAGACATATAACCATAACTAGTCATGTGATTGATGTTATTTTTTTATGATGATGTGCAAATAATCCTCAGAAATGTGTTGCCAAAACAAATAACAAACTTCACCTAACAAAAATTGACAGTTAGTTTTCGCGCTTCATATTCCGACATGATGCTATTAATTACTAGTAGGGTACATGCAGGTAATATGGGCCCCCAAAGCTCATTTGCCTAATTTGCATAAAATTACGGAATGACACACAGTCTAATCTTTGTTTATATGAATCAATAACTAGGCCTACTGCTCAACTTTTATTGTGAAGAAAAACAATTATCACCAACCCCCCCCCCCTGTCTGCAATATTCAAACGTTGACGTCATTACCAAAATGCCCATATTACCTGCATGTGCAGGTAATATGGGCACATGTATTTAATGTATTTAAAAAAAAACTACAATTACTCTACCATGTCTGGAATTTGCTTAAAATGTTGAAAATCATTAACTTTAAGATATAATTTGAAATTATAGGACCTTTCAGTAAATCCTTTGACTATGTATTTGATTGTTATGTACTTTGTATATTATTTCCTTTTTTTAATATTATTTAAATATTATTTTCATTATACAAGTCAATATAGGCCTACAATAAGTTATTTATATTAATAATATACTGTGAATATACCCCAAAAAATCGTAGCAAAGAGATTGATGCCTCATCCCAATACTAAGTACCAGAATAATTTCCGCCATTTTGGATGTCCCATATTACCTGCACTCAAGTTGCTGTGTCAGGCAAGCATTCAATGCCACATTGCATCCCTTCACTAAAACAAATTGACCTGTACACGCTAGTATGATCAAAATGACACTATAAGCTTACTAAATATACAAAACAATTGAGGTTACCCCCTCAAACACTCTTTCACCATCACATTCTGTAAAATATCAAATTTTACATCAGGGTAAAAAAATGCCGTAAGTTTTACCTACCTTGTTGGTTTTTAGCAATTTTCTCAGAGAGTTTCGGCATCAGATGCTCTCACGACGATATATTTTCGTATACAGTTCATATGAACAACATTATGGTGATCACACCGGTCACCGGTCACCGGTCGACGGTCACGACATGATTTGCTTCAGGTGGCCCATATTACCTGCATGTACCCTAATAATAATAATAATTTTACGATTTTAGGTAGATGTGAGATCGGTCCCGGAATGAGTTGCCGCAAAAACCTAAAACTTGAAATTTGGAGAGAGAAAGAAGGACAGAGATAGAGATAAAGAAAGATAGAGAAGAGGGATGTGAATAGGAGAATAAAATCATTCAAAATATCTTTCCAATCTAAGGTAGATGGGAGATTGTTCTCGGATTCAGTTGCCTTCACAGCATGTAAAGCTGGTTATTAAGGAGCACAAGAAAGATTAATGAATGATGCAAATGTCAAATCTAACACTCATGTTTTTTTTTTCTTCTTCTTTTTAGTCGACAAAAGATTGGGCCGCATGAAAAAGACATTTCACATGCCCCATAACGCCCCCCCCCCCCCCCCTCTCCCTTCTCTCTCTCTCTCTCTCTCTCTCTCTAATGGTCATTTGAATCTGAAGAAGTACATGCTGATGTCGAGTGTATTCTATCTTCTGGTGGAGGTAAAATTGTTGAACATTGTTAAACAAAAAAAAATTACGTGCAATTCAGTAGCGGACTCAGCCCAATTTCACACAATGAAAGTATCGGGCCCATGCGTTAACATGATAGAGCTGCTATTGTCCCTAAACAATTGGGCCCGAGAAAATATGTATTCAATTCGGATATCGTAGAGTTGGGCCTGCAATTTATAAAAAATGTGAACACTTAGGAACAAGGAAACAGCTACATTGTATCTTACCCACCCGTTAATACATAACATGATGGTTTCCCCCCCCCCCCCCCCACGTCATTTCCTATTTAAAACAAGCTTAATTTCGGAAGAAATCGAGTGTCATACCTAGTGAACGTCTAATGAAAGAGGAGGAGGGTGACAATAGTAGTGGTCTTGAACACGCGTTCACCGACAAAGGGGAAGTCGTTGAGGATACTGGTCAACCTCCAGCTGAGCGGCGTAATAAGAAAAAAGTCAAGACATGAACAAAACAAATAATCCCCACTACTAGCGAGAGACTCAAAAACGTAGTCGTTTGTTTTTTTTTGACAAAATCAAATTAAAATGGATTTTTTTTTTTTTTATGTTATTCATAAATACATGTTTATTTTTATTTTTATTGCGCAAAAAAATTTTATTAAATTTAGCATGATCATTCTCTTTTTAATTTCGTGTCGATTTCAAGTCTCTAAAGAATTGTTTTGTTTTGTTTTTTGTTTTTTGTCATTGTACGCACTATTTTAGGGACATGAGGGCGCTGCAGATGTTTCAGGTTGTAACACCAAACCTGGAAGGTTTGGTACGGTTTTGACAAAGTTAGGTGATTTTACCCCCTTTTTTTAATGGCGAGGTCTAGAGGCTAAATCTTTAAATTATGTGTTTGTGTATATATATATATATATATATATATATATATATATATAATATCATATCTGCATTCCATCCAATAATGGCAACATCAAAGGCCCGTAGAAAAGAATAATCACATGAACCTCTATATGTTATTTTGGGCATTTTGGGCATACATATATACCAAAGTAACTCTGGGCAAAATTTTGTAAAAATGATATGGACGGTGCAACTTCCTCAAAATCATGCCTCAAAACTCGATTAATTCAGTAATTAACGTACTACCAAAGGAGAAAACGGGAACATGAAACGCATTTAAATTATATAACCGGATTCTCCAAATCATATCTCTTTGTCGTCAATTTTCCTGGTAGGGCCTTATACCATGTACACAATATCACATAACATTAAGCGTACCACCAAAGGAGAAAAAAGGCATACATTTAAAAGACATTAATAAGATAAATCATATTGTGTTTGGCTCAAACGAACCGTCATGTTCTATCACACATGACGGTTCGTTTGAGCCAAACATGAATATAAATTCTGCTGTATCAACTCGAGAGAAATAGAGCTTATCGTACATGTACGAATAGCTCTATTTCTCTCGAGTTGGTACAGCAGAATCTATTTCTCTCAAGTTGGTACAGCAGAATTTAGTAAGGACGTAACTGAAATTAAGGTTACTGTTTCATCGGGTTTCGTTTCTGTCTCGATCTATTTCCGTAATCAATAATAGGCCTAATGGTGATAGATAACGAATTTTATTGAAATCGTAGTTCAAAATTATTTGATTTATTTGTAAATGATAGAGATTAGGAATATGGAACAAACGACTAGATATCTTTTTAAGTTTTGTCATTTGTCAAAACAAGAATAGCGTGCATATGAGGTTTACATGATGCCTGTTATTCAGGTTAAGTAGGTGATAATCAGCTGATATTAATTTTATTGCTTTACTTATCTTTGAACAATATATGAGGAAAAAACAAATATTTTGGTGAGTGTGTTTTTCCAACTTCAATTTTTTTTAACTACACGGGGTGATTGATAACCGTTTTAATGGATAAGATTGACAAAAGTTCACTTCACTACACAATTAACTTGTATACCATCACTTCAAGTAAATTGGCAAGTAGGTTTTGATATTATTGATTGTTTATTTTTATATTTGTTTTAGTTATGAAATATCAATTCAGTTTTAAAAATGATCCATGATAAATGTTTGTTCACTTTTATTTAGAAACTGATGTGATTTTTTTTATTATTTACAATCAACATTTAATTAATTGTAATATTTACTAATATAAAGAAAGTATTTTCATCCCGGCTAAGAACACGTAGGCCTATTCATGATTTTTGTGTGTGTTATTTAAAAATAAATCAATTGAAAATAATGGGTGGGTTCATTGATATCATATAAACCATTTTTATCGAGACCCCATATTTCGATGCTGATGTAAATGTTAGTAGCGTGGGGTGTAAAACTAAAGTCCTATCACTATCATGTAATCACAAAAGCTTTTTGAACAAATACAATTTGATTTTTCACAAATAAATTATTATAAAGATACTAACGGGTATGAAACGACTCCATCAGATGATTTCTTACCTGAAAAGGGTACTCTATAAACATCACATGCACGCTATTAAACTTGTCTATTATTATTTAAAAAAGTAAATGTTATCAAGAAGATCTCTTGGTTTCACCTAAAAACATAACATAGAGCCACTTTGATCTGTTTGTGCTTCCATAAAGTTCAGCTTCCCGTGATGGAAATAATATTTATGAAAACTTATATGATGGCGCACTTCAATAAATAACAGCGGGGTTTCCGTTGAATAATAGCTGCAGTGTATCATGTACGTGTGAATTCAGACATGCCAATCATATGAAAGCCTAATTCTCAATCTCAATCGTCTTTCCCACTCCATTGTCATTACAAAATTATTCATAACAAAATAATCATCACACATTTTCATTTTATTTTACAAGCCTGTGTATATATGTATATATATCGTTATATCTATTTCATAACCAGAGTGGTATGTGGACCATTTTTGAGAGGGGACTTGTCCTTTTTCACTCCAAAACTGTATACTATTTTTCCCCAAAACGCCCACATTTTTTCGGTTTTATATTTAGGTGCAAATCCAACTTACATGTTAGTAAAAACAAACAAAAATAATTGTTTTCTCAGGGGCGCTGCCGTCCTCAGCCGCCATTGCGCTGGCACCTTAATTTCCATCATTACCTTGGGAAATTATCAACAACTACTTACATAAAAAAAACTGTAAACCTCCCAAGATTTTTTTTTTGGGGGGCGGGGGGTTCTTTTGTCTTCCCCTTCGTGCTGAAATTATGACCGCGTTTAGTTATAAAGGAATAAAAATATACAAGTCTCGGCTTTTAGAATTTAGAAAATTGTCGACAACATGTTGAAACACAATAGTTGTACAATAGTTTTTACTTACATTTTATTAAGGCTTGATTTCAATTTTCTCGTTCTTAATATTGTTATGTAATTATTTTTATGTTAAAATATATATCGGAAATTCTTGTTCAGCTTGATACAATGGATATACATTATGTATATCTAATATGGATCTCCAATAATGATAGCGGACTTTTGTTAGAGCGGCTTTGAATAATAGCTGCAGTGTGTCATTTATTACGTTAATTATGTAATACAAAGACCAAGTCACATAGTTCACATAAACCCACTTTGCAAACATCACATGCACGCTATTAAACTTCTCTTTTATTTATCAAAGACAAAATGTTATCGCAAATATAACCTACTTTCACCTAATTAAATAAACAGACCACTTTGCACGCTATTTAACTTAACTATTATTTTAAAAGATAAGATGTTATCTATAATACAACCTAGTGCCCCTTAGTTAAATCAAAAAGAAGGGAGAAAAAACAAAAACTTTGCAAATAGATTGTGGACAATATAGTTCAGCTTGATACGATAGAAATACATGTACTGGTAGGTACATCTAATAATGATCACCACAAGATGGCGCACTTCTATCCGTTACAGCGGCATTGAATAATAGCCGCATTATGTCATGTATGATGTTAATCCAGTCTACGTATAAAGTCTGTTTCAATAAAAAAATGTTTTTCTTACATTTAAAGGCCGATTTAAAGTAAAGTTCCATATGAATAAAACTGTTTTTATTTGTTCATGTTTTGTTTTTTGTTTGTTTTTTTTCCTCGGGGAGGGGGGAGTGTAGAATTTAACAAAGCGAGAGCGAAGTGACCAACCCTCTCATTGACTGTGAGCTATAATAGTCTGTAAGATAAGGACCATAGATGTTCACTTCCGGCAGAAAGTGTGAAATTTGGCACATAGGCGTATTTTTGGACGCTGATTTCAAAAATTGCCGGCCCCAAGCGATCCGACCACTCGATCGGCCGCCATTTTGAAATCCAAGATGGCCGCCATGAAAACCATTGAAACTGCCTAACTTGAGTTCTAAGTGGAATGTGGCTCTGAAATTTGGTACACAGATGTATTTTGACATCCTGAATTCGAATATTGCCGGCCCCCATCGATTCGACCACTCAGTCGGCCGCCATCTTGAATTCCAAGATGGCCGCCATGAAAATCATTGATTTGCCTAACTTGAGTTGTAATTGACATGTGGTACTGAAATTTGGTACACAGATGTATTTTGACATCCTGAATCCAAATATTGCCGGCCCCCACCTGTCCGACCACCTGGTCGGCCGCCATCTTGAATTTCAAAATGGCCGCCATGAGAAACGCTGAATGTGCCTAACTTGAGTTATAAATGACATGTGGTACTGAAATTTGGTACACAGATGTATTTTGACATTCTGAATTCAAATATTGCCGGCCCTCAGCGATCCGATCACTCAGTCGGCCGCCATCTTGAATTTCAAAATGGCCGCCATGTATATCATAGATGTGCCTAACTTGAGTTCTAAATGACATGTGGTATTGAAATTTGGTGCGCAATGGAATTTTGACATCCTGAATTCAAATATTATCAGCCCCAATCGATTCAACTACTCAGTCGGCCGCCATCTTGAATTCCAAGATGGCCGCCATGAAAATCAATGATTTGCATAACTTGAGTTCTAATTGACATATGGCACTCAAATTTGGTACATAGTGGTATTTTGACATTCTGAATTCGAATATCGCCGTCCCCAATCGGTCCGAATGCTCAGTCGGCCGCCATCTTGAAATCCATGATGGCCGCCATCTTGAAATCCAAGATGGCCACCATCTTGATTTCTAAGATGGTCGCCATCTTGAGTTATTTATGATCCATACCTTGAATGTTAAATTTCATGATGTGACAATGTCTTTTTGCTACACTAGTTTTATCTTGAATATCCTAAATTCCACAATTTCCAGCTCTTAGAGCTTTGAATAATGCGTTGGCTGCCATCTTGAATTCCAAGATGGCGGCAATCTTGATTAATTGGAAATCCCTATGACCCAAGTTGATATGGGTTCCACCATATGTCAGAACCTTTGCACTGCCATTTTCTCTGTTAAGTTATGAAATATGTAAACTCCTAAACCAAACCTATTTAGAGGCAAATTTGATAACAATAACAGTGTAAACAGTCTCAATTCAAAGACTAGTATTGAGTAATTGTGGGAATTCCCCTCTAAACACTCTTGTCTGATTGGTTAAAAGTCATAAAGCCATAGCAACACAACCTGGATCTGAAGTAGCATGGTGTTGAATTAAAGTTCTTCAAGTTCACCCTTCTTATGCTGGTAAGTACGCCTTTTTATTCCATGTTGTTGGAAAACAAGTAATTAAACAACTTTGTAGTCTTTGTGAAATAAAAATGTCAAGCTAATTTACTAGAAGTAAATTGTTATTTATGAATGTATTTTGATAAAAATTTGTGTTCAGTCCCATATGTTTCCTATTGTGTTGCATTTTGTTTCCCTTCATTTTTTTTTTCTTTTTTTCTTTTCTTTATCATTATTATTATTTTTTAGCGAAATACTTTTATCCTTATAGTTCCACTATAGATAATTTCATTTTCTATTTAATAACTATTAGAAATAAATAGGGTTGTAAAGCATTAATCATAATTAAAACGTTTTCTCAATGTAGAAAGAATTAGTCTACAATACCAGACCCAGAAAAGCCAGAAGCTGGTGGGATGTCGGGACAAAACAGACATTTTTAACAATTTTGCGAAATCATGTTTAATAATAGTACAACGAACGCATTCATACAATCATTTGCTATTTGAGGCATATATTTTGTGAAATTTAAATAGAAATGAGGGTTTTTTATTTTTCATAAGTGTATAATTATTACCAAACCCAATCCAAAATGAAAATAAAGCACTTTTTTTTAAAGATTATTATTTTTCCAACTTTTCCGACTTTTCTGTATAAAACAATAAAACCTTTTTTCTTTCTATGCCATAGCATCCAAAAAGAGCCTCTACCAGCCCTTTCCAGTACAGACGCTCTAATCGTTTGTCAAAATTTCTAATCATGGAAGCATATCGTCAGGACACAAAGTGTTCTAGATCTTGGAGAATATCTTAAGAATCCCTTTTGTCCAGAACACCATATCGGATGTAAGTATTATATCAAAACATATTCATATTGAAATGTCATTAGTTCCTGACAACTAGTCAGAATATTTGGTTTAAGATGAAAGGAAGGAATTGTGCAATTATATTAAAATAAATATTTGGCCAAAGATATGTTCAAACAAAGTGATATTGTCATCATTCTTAAACCATTTCAAAATTGGATTCTAGTATCATAATATGATGTTTAGAAATTTGTAGCTATTTCTAACTTGAAAAGGTAAATATGGTGTATGTTATCATTCATGTGAAATATCATAGATAATTGATCAAACAGTGTTAATTGAGTGCCCTTTTTCCAAATGTTGAATAATAATATTAAATATCAAATAAGCAATGACGACATAAAATGACAATACAAGGGACACAAATATTAATAACAATAATTCATTATTTCATGATGTTTCTTTTTCCAGATTAAATGTCGAAATCAAACAAAGCATAACCAAAATGGTAAACCCAACGGACTGGAGCCTTTGTGTTTTGTGTCAGAAACATTCTGGAAGTGAACCATTACGAGATGCAAGAAGGGCCAGCAATCAGTCTAGTCAGGATGTCTATGAAACTCTTGCTCAGAACCTCAGGGCACTGAATGATCTAGGTGATTTGCCTTGTGGGATAAGTATTTCGCGACTTGATGATGGTTATGGTATTGCAGAAACATTGGCTGCTCATGATGCCAAATGGCACAAAGATTGCCATAGACAATGTAGTACTTATCGTGTAAGCAGGCTTAAGTCAAGGGTAAGAAAGCAATGTGCAGACAGTAAACTTAATGATGAAACCTTCTCGCCTGTTAGGAAACGACTAAGGACAAGTTTTGTTTCTCCGTTCACAGAGAAAAGTAACACTAACACATGTTTCTTTTGCAATAAAGTTATCATTAATAACAAATTAGTTCACAGGGCAGCAACATCAAATCTAGATTCAAAAGTTCGAATAATGGCAACAGAATTGAGAGAAGCAGAACTGTTGGCTAAGTTATCAGTAGGTGATATGACGGCATCAGGTGCTGCATATCACAAGAAGTGCCTGACTGCTCTACATACCAGGTACAGATCATTTGTAAGAAAGAAAGAAGTACTAGCTAATTCAAGTGATAATATGCAACCGGAGTCAGTAGCATTGGCTGAATTAGTATCGTATTTGGAAGAAATGAAATGCACAGATGGTGGTCATACACTATTCAAGTTAGCTGATCTCATGAAGCTTTATACAGACCGTTTAGAGCAACTTGGAGGCGATACCTCAAAGAGGATTAATTCAACCCGCATTAAGGACAAGCTTCTAAGACAGCTTCCACATCTTGAGGCACATACATGCAATCACGAAGTTTTGTTGTCCTTCAAAGAGGGCACTGGTGAAGCTTTAATGCATGCCTGTAGACAGAGCTCAGATGACGATGCAGTCATTCTCATGAGAGCTGCCCAGATTGTGCGCAAAGATATTTTGCAAAGGCAGTATCAATTTAGTGGATCCCTTCTTGATGAAGCATATAGCAACACATCACCGTCATTGACAGCTTTGATACAAATGATCACTGCTGGTTCAAACATTAAAGCACAGAGAGATACAAACATCTCTGTGCAATCCTTAAGCCAGCTTGTCGTATTCAATACGTTAAAAAGATGGAGGCCCGAAAAAGGAGGAACACGTCACACTGTCGATAGAGAAACACAATTACCTCTGTATCTGGGCCTCTTGGTCCATAGCAAGACCAGAAAACGAGAATTGATTGACACACTGTATCATCATGGCCTCTCAATATCGTACGACCGAGTTCTTCAAATTTCAGCCAATGAAGCCAACCGAGTGATGCAAATCTTCGAAAATGAGGCCGTCGTGTGTCCAACCAATCTACAGAGTGGGCTATACACGACGGGAAATATGGACAATATAGACCATAATCCATCCTCTGTATTTGCGAGAACTGCACTTCATGGAACCGCGATGTCAATGACGCAACATGTTTCACAGGACAAGAGAGGCACCAAACGAAATCATGAGAATGTCACTGAGAATGTGAAGAATAAGCGTAGGAAAATTATCAGTGCCCTACCTTCATCTTACAGTGATGTCCCTCCTGCAGCATTTCCATCTAATCGACCCATCCCAAGAAAACCTAAATGTCAGCCCACTCTGAATGTATCCACCGGAGTAAAGGAAAAGGAAATCCAATGGCTCTCTTTTGTACAAAAACTGCAGGAGAACGAAAGCCTTGAAAATGAAGAGAATATCTCCTGGTCAGCATACATGTCGAATCAGCAGGTTGAAGTTCCTCGGCCACCCGCAATTACAGGATTGTTGCCAATGTTCCGGGAGAGTGCCCATTCATTGGCAATGGTGAAACATGGAATGAATTCAATCAAACAGGCAACCGATTTAGTGAACCCGGGACAAGTTCCGGTTCTCACCGTTGATCAACCTCTCTATGCTATTGCGAAGAAGATCCAATGGACATGGCCAAACGTGTACGGAGAAGACAAGTTTGTGGTGATGATGGGAGGACTGCACATAGAGATGGCCTTGCTCAAAGTAAGTGGTGATTTCATTGAAGGAAGTGGTTGGACCAGAGTTATGATTGATTCTGGTGTGACAACAGAAGGGAGGGCAGAGAGCCTCTTGAAAGGGACTCAAACATCCAGGGCCAAATGGGCACATCAGGTCACTGCTGCGTCGCTTTATGCCCTGCAGCGAAGAGCATACAAAGACAATGCCCAACCATTTGAAGCTTGGAAGAAGAGGATGGCTGCTGATAATCCTCAGTTTTGCTACTGGAATAAAGTTCTGGAGTTGGAATGTCTTCTCCTGGCTTTCGTTAGATCACAGAGGGAAGCCAACTACGAGCTGTACTTAGAGACCCTTAAGGAAATCATTCCATGGATGTTTGCAATGGATCATTACCATTATGCAAGATGGCTGACAGTCCATGTTACAGACCTCCAGGACCTGCCAAACAATTCCATGGATACCCATTCCGAATTTGTGAAGGGTAACTTTGTCACTCAAAAGTCATCACGCAAGTTCTCTGCATTAGCACACGACCAGATACATGAGCAACAGAATGCTGTAATTAAAGGCGATGGTGGGGTCATAGGAATCACTGAGAATGAAGCCGCCCTTCGGCGATGGATGGTGGCTGGTCCTGAGATAGCTCGAATTCTGTGTGAATTTGAGAATGAGTTTCAGAGCCAGAAGGATCCTGATGTCCGTCACCACGAGCAATTGCCTGGTATCCAGAAATCCTTTGCATCAGATCTCAACAATACAATCAAGTCGTTCGGGAAACTGGGGAACCCATTTGCCGAAGAGAGTAAAGATCTGTACGTGCTGGATACTAAGGTCATCATGCCTGATGAAGTGATATCCACATTGCGATCTGTGGAGGAAGCTGGCAAAACACAAGCTGACAGATTTGTCGAGAAGCGAATGAAGGATCCGTCTGTCAATTTCTATGACAACATTTCAAAGAACAATCTGTCACTTTTCAAATCGAATGCCAAGAAAACACCTGCAAAGTCTCAAGTGAAGATGGACAACATGAAAAGCAATGTAGAGCTGTTCTCTCGAATGTACATTTCTTGTCAAGCTAGGGATGGTGATCTAAATGCATTCTTCGAACATGAATGCCATGCATGGCCCCCAGCCTTGGCGGAAGGTATCCACACAATGCGCCCGCCAACCAGCAAAGCTGATCTTGTTCCCTGTTTGGAAGCTGTAGCACCACTTCCTGATGATTCACCCAGGGCGGAAGTTTGCATTTTTGATGGGGCTGCATTAGTGCATCAGTTGGAACCAAAGAAATGCAATAGTGTAGTCAGGACATTCGGTGAATATGCAGAAAAGCAGTTCCTTCCATACATTGCCCGAAAGTTAAACGAGGAGATGGTGGTACGTGTTGATGTTGTGTGGGATACATACAGAACGGACAGTCTGAAAGGAGGTACCAGGCTTGGTCGTGGTACTGGCATACCCCTTCATGTAACTGCACAGACATTGGTACCAAGAAACTGGAGCAGTTTTCTTCGAGTGGATTCAAACAAGAAGACATTGTTCAGCTTTCTTGCAGCTTCTCTACAAACCATGGATGTTCCAGATGGGAAAATACTACTTACAACTCAGGAAGAGGTGGTCAAATCGAAGCCTCCTTTGAATTTCTCTCACATCATTCAACCATGTACACATGAGGAAGCGGATTCACGCATGATATTGCATGCTTGGCATGCCTATCAGAACGGACACCGAAGCATTTTAATACATGCAACGGACACGGATGTAGTTGTATTGGCAGTCGCACTAGCAAGCAAATTGGATGAATGCCAAATGTGGTTGGCCTTTGGACATGGAAAGAATCTCAGATACATTGCTGCTCACACGATCTCAACGAAACTAGGCCGCGAACGCTCATGGGGACTTCTGTTTCTGCATGCTCTTTCTGGATGCGATACTGTATCTGCTCTATCTGGAATAGGCAAAAAGAAAGTGTGGGACATATGGAATTCCACTCCAAACTTGGAAGAGATCTTCAACCGTCTCTCAAGTACACCAGCTGAGGTAACAAATGATGACATGGAGGCCATAGAAAGGTTTTTTGTTGTCCTGTACAGTAGAACTTCCCCTCTGAAGAAAGTAAACGAGGCACGTAAGCAGCTGTTTGCTCAGGGAAATAGACAATTGGAAAACATCCCACCCACGAAAGAAGCATTGCGTCAACATGTTAAGAGAGCAGCCTTTCAAGCAGGTCATATCTGGGGACAGTCCCAAATTGCAAATCCAGAGGTCCCTTCGCCAGCAGATTGGGGGTGGACGAAGGATGGTGACGATGGATGGCATCCGTTTTGGACAGTACTTCCAGAGGCATCTAAGGGGTGCCGAGAACTAGTCAGGTGCAAGTGTAGAAAACGGTGCGCTGGAAATTGCAAATGTTCTGTTGCTAACCTTCCATGCACAGAACTATGTCTTTGCTCTGGGCAATGCTTCCAGAATGAGCAGTAGAAAAGGGAAGTTTGCTTGAGAAATCTGGGACCCTGTAATGACCAAAACTCTTTGGCCCAAAGTTGTGACTTTCTTGAAAACTCTAAGAAATTTTGCTTCTGTCCACCTGGCAGAATGTGGCCAAGATGAGTCAGGGATGTCTTCTGATTGACTTGTACATGTAGCATTTCCAGCAATCCAGCATCATTCCAATTAAAATATTGAAGACCTTTATTACATTTCTTTACTTAGAAAAGTTAATATGAATGTCAAATTTAATGTGATTATTAAAGCATTTTAGATAAGTCCTTTTAACTGTAATGCCGAGTTTACTTTATAATATATTTTCACAAGACTTTCTGTGGAATTGGACTTCAAGAAACTAGGAATGACACTATTAACTATGTGTTTCCCCCCACGAAGGGTTTGCAGAAGTACTTTTGTAAACTCTTCTTTGCTCGGAGGATTGATGACCATGTGGTCCTTTCTATTCATCAACTACACTTCACACAATCTATGATTTTTAGATCTAAATTTCTTTTTTTAGTGTGATTTTTTATTGAAATATTTTTAACCATGTGCTCCAACGGGCCAATTCTTGTGGCAAATTTGATTTCATTTCCGGCAGTTGTACACCAGCTGCCAGTAGGTGACATACGATGAGAACTACGATGAATTTGTACGGCTTTTGCACATATACCCCTTCGTAGCTAACGCCCAACCTTAATCTTTTTCCTTTAATTAATTGTATTTGAACTCGTAAACTCATGGATTTGTTTCCCATAGAATGGTTGAAAATATATTCATGCATTGAATTCAGCATGTAAAAATAGCTTTATGTTCTTCATGTGTAGAATAATAATAATAAGATGAACTTATAAAGTGAATCCATGCTTTAATTGGAATTGGTATAATATCATTTAAGTGTATATATTTGTTATATATATATATATATATATATTGTGTTAACCTGAGTTTTAAGCCCAACTGTAACTTAAATACTAATATCGGGTTTAAATATGACCAACCAGAGATAGATGATATATTGAAAAATGCTCTAAGCATATTGATTTAGATAAAGCATTGTTAATTTAATTAAAACTGTTATTATTATCGCTTTATTACAGATGTTTCCATTGAAAAATTAATACCTGTTTGTTGAATGTACGTGGTATGTGAAATATATTTGTACACATACTCTGGACTCATTAGGGTATATATATATCACCGACTTCTAATATGTCCACACGTATTTACGTTTATGTGAAGATTATTTGGAAATAAACATTATCATTGTACCATTGTACAATTTTAATGATTTATTTGTATATTACATTTGTTTCTTAACAATATCTAGCTTGAACTATTGTTTCGTTATGAATTACTCTAATCCTAAATAACTTTATATACTTATCTATATACCATTACTTATCTGTATGCTGTATTGCAATTGTTTTATTTATCGAAATAGTATAGTATGTGATTCCTTATTGTAAAGCGCATAGAGATACTTTTAGTTGATTATGCGCTATAGAAATTGATCGTTATTATTATTATGATTATTACTATTATGATCATTATTATCAATATTATTATTATACAATCTTAATTCAGAATGAGAAGGAAACGGATAAATGGTAAACTGTTTTGCATTTAAATAATATATTTAAAAATGTGGACATCATTATATATTGCAATTCAATTCAAGAATGCAGATATTATACAAGTGTTTTTAAAATCCACTTTTTATCATCTTGTTAACCTTTTAAATGGCAATAACCAACAAGTATGTGTTGCAATGAACAATTAGTATTATTGTTATAATATATTTAATTATCAAATCAGTCAATGACCTTATTTCATGTATTCTTTTTAAATATGATAACTATTTAATGAAATGTCTATTTATAACAATTTTACTATAGCTCTATATGTGAGGATTAATTTCATTTCATGATTATTATTAGTATTATTTACTTTTATACTGTATATATATATATTTATTGTTGCTGAAAGATAATTGATGTATTTTAATGAAGAATTTACCTCGAATTAAATAAATAAAAAAGTAAATAAGGCCTATCATGTACGTCATTTAGAATTCACGGTGAAGTAATTGTGCTAATATTGGGTATTTCTATGGGCAGATAATATTTTAATCCGGGACATCAAAATACCACTATGTACCAAATTTAAGTGCCATATGTCAATTAGAACTCAAATTAGGCATATTATTGATTTTCATGGCGGCCATCTTGGATTTCAAGATGGCGGCCGACTGAGCATTCGGACCGATTGGGGCCGGCGATATTTGAATTCAGAATGTCAAAATACCACTATGTACCAAATTTGAGTGCCATATGTCAATTAGAACTCAAGTTATGCAAATCATTGATTTTCATGGCGGCCATCTTGGAATTCAAGATGGCGGCCGACTGAGTAGTTGAATCGATCGGGGCTGATAATATTTGGATTCAGGATGTCAAAATTCCATTGCGCACCAAATTTCAATACCACATGTCATTTAGAACTCAAGTTAGGCACATCTATGATATACATGGCGGCCATTTTGAAATTCAAGATGGCGGCCGACTGAGTGATTGGATCGCTGGGGGCCGGCAATATTTGAATTCAGAATGTCAAAATACATCTGTGTACCAAATTTCAGTACCACATGTCATTTATAACTCGAGTTAGGCATATTCAGTGTTTCTCACGGCGGCCATTTTGAAATTCAAGATGGCGGCCGACCAGGTGGTTGGACAGGTGGGGGCCGGCAATATTTCAATTCAGGATGTCAAAAAACATCTGTGTACCAAATTTCAGTACCACATGTCAACTACAACTCAAGTTAGGCATATCAATGATTTTCATGGCGGCCATCTTGGAATTCAAGATGGCGGCCGACTGAGTGGTCGAAGCGATAGGGGGCGGCAATATTCGAATTCAGGATGTCAAAGTACATCTGTGTACCAAATTTCAGTGCCACATTCCACTTAGAACTCAAGTTATGACGTTTCTATTGTTTTTCATGGCGGCCATCTTGGATTTCAAAATGGCGGCCGATCGAGTGGTCGGATCGCTTGGGGCCGGCAATTTTTGAAATCAGCGCCCCAAAATACCCCTATGGACCAAATTTCACACTTTCTGCCGGAAGTGAACAACTCGACCATTTTTTGGTCCTTATCTTACAGACTATAAATGAATAGTCTTAAAATGTACCTTTTAAAATAACTATTATCAATACAGTGTATGAATTTACATATAATTTAATTTGTAATGGGAAACTAAAATATTTTGAGGGGAAAAGTATTTGTTTTGCTTTTTGATAAAATGAATATCGCTGTGTGAATTAATTGAGCAGTGAAAAGTGTGTTATTATTCAATTGGGCCTGTTTTGTAAGACTACACAGCTCAGGATGTTGCATTATGGGTTAGGAATCAGGGCAAAATTGAGTAGTTGAGGACTAGAGCTGGCTCCTGGTTCGTATTGGCTTGAAATGGCAAAATTAAATAGATTTTTTTTTTTAATAATAAATATTCATATTTTTACAAAAATGGAATGGCGGATCAAAGAGCGGGAACAAGGGGCGCGCGCTGCCTCTATTTTTGACATTACTATGTGTAAATTGAACATTGTTAATGAAAATGATCTGCGGTTGTATTGGGCTTCATCCGAAATGCTGGGTTGCGACGTGTTGGGAAATGTATTATTCCAGAAAAAGCCCGCTCCTGGCGTAGCCAAAGGGTGCGTTAATTTAAAATAATGAATGTAAAAGAAAATATACAATCAAAGTTCATTTTTAAAGATCAATATTAACGAAATTTTTGTATCATTTCTCCCCTGAATACGAGTGCGATGCGGTAACGGATTTTGATTAATAAATTCTTCTTCTTCTTCTTCTTCTTCCTTCTCTTCTTCTTCCTTCTCTTCTTCTTCTTCTTCTTCTTTTTCTCCTTCTCCTTTCTTTCTTTCTTTTTCTTTGAGGAAGAAGGGGAAAATATTTAAAAAATAATCAACATTTTTACTTATAGTATCTCAAAGCTTGATTTCAATTTTTTTTTTTTTTTTTTTTGTTCTTTATAGTATTACGTAGTTATTTTTATACATTGTTCTTGCTCAGCCTAATACGATGAAAATACATAATGTACATGTATATCTAGTAAGGATCTCCAATAATGATGGCGCACTTCTATTAGTTAGAGTGGTATTGAATAATAGCTGTAGTATGCCATGTATTATGTTAATCCTGTAATATCAATGTCAGATCAACTTGTTCTGTTTATACAAATAGACCTACTTTGCAAACATCACATGCACGCTATTATATTTCTCTTTTATTTGTCAAAGACAAAATGTTATCAAATATATAACCTATTAAAATATAATTGATGCAACCTAACTTAACAAAAAGAACACTTTGCACGCAATTTAACTTCTCTATTATTTTTCAAAGACAATGCTATCATTAATACACTGTTGCTCATAAAGGTTGGATATTTATTTATGTGATCCAGCAACATCTTTTTGCTCCGGTTTTAATTTCTTGAAATTGTTTGTCCCCACTTTCACTTTTCGGGGCCCTGGCTATACCTTGGACATTCCCCCAACCACTCTCGGTGATTGAAAAACAAAAACAGTTTGTCAACCCCCACAATGCCCTTTTGCAATTTTTTCTCATTTTGGGGCCCCTTTTTTGTTTACCCGGCTGACCAAGGCCCCCTCGGTCCTACCCCCACGAAACGCGTCTGAGGTATAGGGTTGTTATTGTTCTTAAAGTTAAATCTGCGTTTATGGTCACAGACTTCGATTTCTTGTCTATGGGAAGGGTTAAAGTTTATATCGATTGTTGGTCAAAATTGATTTTATTCATTTCTACAAAGATGAAATTTCTACCTTCCCAAAAATGTATTGTAGAACCAAAGCCAAACAGAAATCATATTGAAAAAGAGACTATAGGCAACATAATTTATAACCGTGTCATTCAGGCTAAAACAAAATTTGGTGGGAAATGATAATAATTAAGTATCCATGGTTGTTTTCCATTTCCTTTATTTTGACCATAAAGGTAGGATAGAATATTTCAGTTTTTCATCAATCGTACTTTTTATTTCAACCCCTCCCCTAGACAAGGGACCAAAGCCTGTGACCCTAAACTTTGATTTAATGTCAAGAAGAATAACACCCTATACTTCAGACGCGTTTCGTAGGGGTAGGATGGAGGGGGTCTTGGTCAGCCGGTAAAACGAATAAGGGGCCACAAAATGAGAAAAATGGCAAAAGGGGGCTTTGTGGGGGTTGACAAACTTTATTTATTTTTCATTCCCATGGAACGGTTGGGGGACGTCTAAAATATAGCCAGGGCCCAAAAAAGTATAAGTGAGGACAAACAATTTTAAGAAATTAAAACCGGAGCAAAAAGATGTTGCTGGAGCACACAAAAATATATCCAACCTTTATGAGCAACAGTGTATATATATCCAGGGGGTTGCTATAACAAGTCTATCACCTAATTGAATTTTTAAAAAATACCACTTTATACGCTATTTAACTTCTCTTTTATTTCTCAGAGACAGAATGTTATCATTAACATAACCAAATTTTACCTTATAAGATGAATAAAAATATATCACTTGACACGCTATTTAACTTCTCTCTTATTTTACAAGATAAGATGTTATCAATAACACAACCTAGTGACTCTTGGTTGAATTAAAAAGAAGAAAACAAAATTGTAAAATATATAGATAGGAAAATCTGGTTC
>CALNVZ010001405.1:0-12078 GCA_940671915.1 Paracentrotus lividus
GAAGGGGGCTATGAGTTTACAAATATGTTGACGTTCTTTCCAAGAAAGTTTATGTCATCGTGGCCTATCATTTACAATTATGTTCTATATTAATATACTTCTTATCTTTATTCTTCTATTAACAGCAAACAAAAAAAAAAAAAAAAAAAAATAATGAATCAATTTCAGGTCACCACAGCACTGTTTTTTTTTTTTGTTTCTTTCTGTAGCCCCTGCCTGTATTTCAATCGTGACTGCTCGGTAAAGTGCCCTATTGAAATTCGTTCTGCCACTGTGGTTGCCCTATAGAATCCTATTTATGGTTTTTTTGTTTTTTTTTCCAATTTGATGCTCTATTGTCAAACCGAGTGAAATGTTCTTCTCGTTTACTCCCCCCCCCCCACACACACGATACACACACACACAACAGGGGCACTGGCGAGCGTTTTTGAAAGTGGAGGGGCGAGTCCAAATTTGATACGGGGGGGGCTGAACAGGGTTAAAAATCACAAATGTGTATAGTCATTTTTGCGTTTTTACAGGTTGGATTGAAAAAAAAGTGATGGTGAAGGGGGGGGGGGGGCTGCAGCCCCAGCCCCCCCCCCCCCGCCCCACCCGGATCCGCGTTATGCAAAGCCGTTTGTACCATAATCCTGATAAACTTAGTTTATCGCCGATAAACTCAGTTTATCGCTCGAAAAACTCTGTTATCGACGAATAAACCAGTTTTTTCGCCGATAAACTAGTTTATCACTTGAAAACATAGGTTTCTCTCGTAAAAACTCTGTTTATCACCGAAAAACTAAGGATTATCGCCGATAAGAACAAGTTTTTTCTTGATAAACTTAGTTTTCACTTGAAAAGCAGAGTTTCTTGATAAACTCTGTTAATTCAATGAAAACTCAGTTTATCGCTGATAAACAGAGTTTTCGAAAAACTCTGCTTTCACTTGTAAAAACAGAGTTCTTGATAAACTCTGTTTATTCATCTTATCGAAAAACTTGTTTATCGACCGAAAAAACTAAGTTATCACTCGATAAACTGAGTTTTCAATTCGATAAACTTAGTTTTCAATTCGATAAACACAGTTTTCGGAAAACTCTGTTATCAACCGATGTATGGCAAGCCGTGTTGTACCATAACTGATAAACTTAGTTTATCGCCGATATAAACTCAGTTTATCGACATATGGCAAGCCGTTTGTACCATAATCCTGATAAACTTAGTTATCGACCGATAAACTCAGTTTATCGACGATAAAATCGTATCCATATAAACTAAAGTTTATCGCTTAAAAACTCTGTTTATCGACGATAAACTCAGTTTTTCTTAAAACTTAGTTTTCACTTGAAAAGCAGAGTTTCTAGCGATTAATATGGCAAGCCGTTTGTACCATATATCCTGATAAACTTAGTTTATCGCCGATAAACTAAGTTTATCGCTCGAAAAACTCTGTTTACGACGATAAACTAAGTTTATCACTGAAAATACCAAGGTTTCTCTCAGAAAAACTCTGTTTATCACCGAAAACTAAGTTTATCGCCGATAAACAGATTTTTTATAAACTTAGTTTTTCACTTGAAAAGCAGAGTTTCTTTGATAAACTCTGTTTATCAAATTGAGATAATCTCCAGTTATCGACTTGATAACAGAGTTTTTCGAAAAACTCTGCTTTTCACTGAAAAACAGAGTTTCGATGATAAACTCTGGTTTATCATATTCTTTACGAAAAACTTTGTTGATCGACCGAAAACAACTAAGTTTATCACTCGGATAAACTGAGTTTTTCAATTCGATTAACTTAGTTTTTCAATGATAATACACAGTTTTTCGATAAAACTCTGTTTATCAACCGATTAACACAGTTTATCCACTTGATAAGCAGATGTTTTTTGATAAACTCAGTTATCGACCGAAAAAAACTAAGTTTCGGATCATAAAACGGTTATTTAAGCTTTAACAATAGTGGGCGCAGATGTTTGTGGCAACACACAACATGTAGTACGTGCATATATGGGAAACCACATATATATCGCCATGTGCGTTGTCGACGTTCGCCTGTACTTCTTCTAGGCATTTGGTCCACAACCAATTGGTCTACTAGGTGTTTGGTCCACATCCAATGAATGCATGTACTACGCCATCCTTGTCTTATAATTCATGAATTGGACTAGTAATTGCCGATCGAGCGACCTCACCCTATATACCCCTATTGCTCTTCATATATGGTGGACTTCCGGGGGGGGGTTGAAATTTCGGCCAACCATTAGGTCATGGTATATCAGCTTATTTAATCATATTAGCCCTTTTCTCATGTTTCTCAATTTGAAAATAATCTTGGAGCGTCACGCTGGACAACGAGATAACGCAGTGGGGGGGGTAACTTTTCAAATTTTCCAGCCTTTCGCCAACCATGCACGAGCTCATAAATCAGCCCGTAATAGGGTACAGGGGCGGATCCCGCATTCTCCAATAGGGGGGGGCGGCAGCGGAAAATTCTTCATCAAAATTTTCCTCGATGAACAGCTTGGAACCTAGGCTCTGGGGGGGGGGGGGGGTGTCATAATGCTATAGACATTGAATTTTGAAAACCTGTTTCTTCAAATTTTCATGAACAAGCTAATGTGTGGGTTTTTTTTAATGAAATGCGAGCGTTAAGCGCGAGCCGAAACCTTTGGATATTATTAAACCTGAAAACAGTGCATTTTATTATATATATATTAGTATATATATTTTTTTTTTGGGGGGGGGGTGCCTGCTTATTAAAGATAGCCCTACTGATCTAAGTAAACAATGCGAGCGCGAAGCCGCGAGCGAATTCTACGACCTAGCTTTATTTCTTTTATTTTAGTACTGTATTTACTTACATCTTCTTTTCTCTCTCCTCTCTCTTTCTTTTTCTCCTTCCCTTTCCTTTCCCTTCTGCCTTTTTCTTCTCTTTCCCCCCTTTTTGCGCCGCCAATAGGGCTGGGGGGCACGACCCTCGTCCCCCCTAGATCCCTAGTGGGGTAGGTATTATATGGTCAATCGCTCAAAATCATGTATATTTTTCCAAATATTTAGGGGTTTTTGTTTAATTTTTTTGCTTCAATTTTTTGCTGATGTATGACGGGCCGAATAGTTCCGAAAAAAAATTGCACCAACTCCCCTCACGTAGCCCCCCCTTTTAAAAATATTATGTCTGCCACTCGCTACTGAAGAATTGATACAATACATGGTTAGCGGATCAGTTATTGGTTGTAGACCAATTGGTGAGTGGACCAATTGGATGTAGACCAATTGTGAAGTGGACCAATTGGATGTAGACCAATTGGTGAGTGGACCCAATTGGATGTAGACCAACTGGTTGAGTGGGACCAATGGTTGTAGAACCAATTGTTAGTGGACCAATCGGTGTTAGACCAAATGTTAGTGGACCATTAGGGTGTAGACCGATATGGAGGTATAGACATAATTGGCTAGTGGACCAATAGTGTGTAGACCATAGGTGTTTACCGCCCATGTACTGCGTTCCGATGAATTCCCGCGTCTATCGCGCTTGCACACAGATCGAGCTAGAGATTTAATGGCGCCCACACGACACAGAGTGAAAACTGTGTTTCATGCGAATTCGATAAACTGGAGTTTATCGAATTTGATAATGAGTACGAATTGTACTTAGTTTATCAGTTGAAAACTCTGTTTATCAAACGAAAAACTCAGTTATTCGACATTGTCTTTTTGAAAAACTAAGTTATCGCCCGATAAAACTAAGTTTATCGCCGATAAACAGAGTTTTCGAGCGATAAACTTAGTTTTTCGGTTCGATAAACTAATTTTATCAAATTTATGTACAAACGGCGACCTATGATGCCAAAGTTACCATAAATAGATAAACTTTAGTTTATCGGTGAAAAACTAAGTTTTATCGACATTGTCTTTTGAAAAAAACTAAGTTTATCACTCGATAAACTGAGTTTATCGCCGATAAACAGAGTTTTTCGGTGAAAAACTAGGTTTATCGCTAGAAAACTCTGCTTTTCAAGTGAAAAACTAAAGTTTATCGAAGAAAACTCTGTTATCGGCGATAAACTTAGTTTTTCGATGATAAACTATATTTCGAGGAAACCTTGTTTTTCAAGTTAAACTTAGATTTATCGGCGAGAAAAACTGGAGTTATCGTCGATAAACAAGAGTTTTTGAGCCGATAAACTGAGTTTATCGGCGATAAAAACTAAGTTTATCAGATTATGTACAAACGGTCTTGCCATACACGTGCGTTGTGCAGGGCCGCGGATATGGCAAGCCGTGTTGTACCATTAATCCTGATAAACTTAGTTATCGCCGATATAACATCGAGTTTATCGACCGATAAACTAAGTTTATCGCTCGAAAAACTCTGTTTATCGACGATAAACTCAGTTTTTCGCCGATAAACTAAGTTTATCACTTGAAAAACAAGTTCTCTCTAGAAAAACTCTGTTACATCGAAAAAACTAAGTTTATCGCTTCGAAAATAAACAGAGTTTTTCACTTGAAAAAGCAGAGTTTCTAGCATAAACCTAGTTTTTCACGAAAAACTCTGTTTATCGGCGATAAAACTCAGTTTTATCGAGTGAAAATTTAGTTTTTCAAAAGACAATTGTATGGCAAGCCGTTTGTACCATAATCCTGATAAACTTAGTTTATCGCCGATTAAACTCCAGTTTAGTCGTACCGAATAAACTAAGTTTATCGCTCGAAAAACTCTGTTTATCGACGATAAACTTCAGTTTTTCGCCGATAAACTAAGTTATCACTTGAAAAACAAGGTTTCCTCTCGAAAAACTCTGTTATCATCGAAAAACTAAGTTTATCGCCGGATAACAGAGTTTTCTTGATAAAACTTAGTCTTTTCACTTGAAAGCAGAGTTTCTAGCGATAAACCTAGTTTTCACCGAAAACTCTGTTTATCAGGCGATAAACTCAGTTTATCGAGTGATAAACTTAGTTTTTCAAAAGACAATGTCGATAAACTTAGTTTTTCAACCGATAAACTGGGTTATCGGTGATAAACTAAGTTTATCTAATTTATGTACTTTGGCATGCCATAGGTCGCCCGTTTGTACCATAAATTTGAATAAACTTAGTTTATCGACGAAAAACTAAGTTTATCGCTAGAAAAACTCTGTTTATCGGCGATAAACTTAGTTTTTCAAAAGACAATGTCGATAAACTGAGTTTTTCGTTTGATAAACAGAGTTTCAACTGATAAACTAAGTTTATCAAATTCGATAAACTCAGTTTATCGAATTCGAAAAACTCCAGTTTATCGAATCGATAAACACAGTATTCACTCTTGTCGGTTGTGGGCGCCATTAAATCTCTAGCTTCGATCTGTGTGCAAGGCGCGATAGACGCGGGAAATTCATCGGGAACGCAGTACATGCAGCGGTAAAACACCTATTGGTCTACAACCTATTGGTCCACTAGCCAAATAGGTTCTACCTCCATTCGGTCTACACCCTAATGGTTCCACTACCATTTGGTCGTACACCCATTGGGTCCACTAAACATTGTCTACAACAATTTGGTCCACTCACCAGTTGGTTCTACATCCAATTGGTCCACTCAACCAGTTGGTCTTACATCCAATTGGTCCACCACCAAATGGTCTACATCCAAATGTGGTCCACTCACCCGTTGGTCTACATCCAATTGGTCCACTCACAATTCGTCTACATCCAATTGGTCACTCACCATTGGTCTACATCCAATTGGTCCACTCAACCCATGGTCATACAACCAATAACTGATCCGCAACCATGTGTTGTATCAATTCTTCAGTAAGGGGAGTGGCAGACATAATATTTTTTAAGGGGGGGGGGGCTTACGTGAGGAGTTGGTGCAATTTTTTCGGAACTTCGGCCGTCATACATCAGCAAAAAATTGAGCAAAAAATTAAAACAAAAAAACCCCTAAAATATTTGGAAAAATATACATGATTTGAGCCGATTGACCATCTTATACCTACCCCACTAGCGCGATCTAGTGGGGGGGGCGAGGGGCCATGTGCCCCCCCCCCCCAGCCCTATTGGCGCGCAAAAAGGGAAGAGAAAGAAAAAAGCAGAGAAAGGGAAAGGAAAAGGGGAAGGAGAAAAAGAAGAGAGGAGAGAGAGAGAAAGAAGATGTAAAGTAAAAACAGTACTAAAAATAAAAGGAAATAAGCTAGGTCGTAGACCTTGCTCGCGCTTCGCGCCTTGCATCTGTACTTAGATCAGTAGGGCTATCTTTATAAGCAGGCACCCCCCCCCAAAAAAAAATTATATATATATATAATTAAATGCACTGTTTTCAGGTTTATAATATTCCAAAAGTCGGCTCCGCGCTTAACGCTCGCATTCATTAAAAAAAAAGCCACACAATTAGTTGTTTCATGAATTTGAAAAGACACAGGTTTCAAAATTCAATGCTCATAGACTTATGACACCCCCCCCCCCCAGAGCCTAGGTCTCCAACTATGTTCATCGAGGAAAATTTTCATGAAGAATTGATCCCGCCTGCCCCCCCCCCCCTAATTGATCGAATGCGGGAATCCTGCCACTTACCCCTATCAGGGGCGGATCCAGCTTTTTATAAAGGAGGAGGTTGTGGATATGCAGGATGAGGAACTGCGTAGTGGGACCGAGTCCAAGCGAGCGGCGAGCGGTATCAACTAGCAGCCGGCGCCTAGGTGAGTCCGGTTTGTCCGTGAGGGTTGATCTCCCCCCTCTTCTCACATAGTTATTATTTCTATATTGCTGTTTTATAGCATTAGGCATGATATTTATGAGAAATTTTAAATTCTGTGTGTGTGAAAATGGTCGTTTTTCTCGCATCTAATAAACTTTTTTTATAAGATTTTAAAAAAATGGTTCCCCAGATCTTTTTTTTTTTGGGGGGGGGGGTTGCAACCCCCTTCCCCCAAGCTCCCAACTCCCCCCACCCCCCCCCTCTATGATTCCGCTTCTGCCTATACGGTGCTGATTTTATGAGCTCTGTGCTATGTGTTTGGCCGAAGATGCGCTGCGAGAAAATTTTTGAAAAGTTATTACCAAGCCCCCCCGACCGTGCTTATCGCTCGTTCCAGCTGTCCATAATAATTTTCAAATGCAGAAACATGAAAATAAAGGGCTAATATGGATTAACTCCTCTGTGGTGCAGAACGGACTGCCTCTACAGAAGCGCAGAGCGATGGTCGTTCAGTTCTGCTGCGACCGGGCTTCTAACAGAAGCGATGATTTCTCTACATTCTAAGTTTATAATATCATTATGTACAAAGCTTTTTCGTGCTCTTTTCACCAGGCTTGGTCTATATGTAATTCGTGAGGAATAGGACAAAGATATATTCATTTTTAAATATCCAGTTAAAGAAAACAATCCTAGTTACGTGGCAAAAGATCCAAGAAAAATTCATCTTTCATCTGATCTAGCACATTACATAATTTTTACATAAGAAACAAATTCACCGATCTTAAACTTTTGGGCTACTGCTGTTACCGCCGTCCGGAGGGGAGAAAATAATTCAAATAAAGCTAGCCGAGATGGAGAAATATGAGTAGCATAAAGATGGAGATATGAGAAGAAGAAGTAGAGACATAATAGAAAGGTTAAGGGATATTTAAAATCAAGTTGTCTATTGATTTATATATATATGAAACATTATATTGCAATGTGAGATTAAGCCTGGTCGTATTCTCCGATTCTCCCTAGGTTTTCATATATCTCTATTTCCCGCATCTGAACATGAAGAGGGGTCGATTATTCTGAAATTTATCTTGAACTAGTATGTTTAATACTTAAACAATGTAGATCTAAGATGTATAAGTATGCTCTAATGCGGTATGTGTATTATAAGTTTATTAGAGTCCTCGCTTGTTATTTTCATAAACTTACACCTGCTCGCTTTAATGAACATGGTTGCTTAGTCAACAGCGTGTCTGCCTTTGTCCAGAGAGGTGCGAAGCGGCCGCTTTATGATCTTTAATCCAACTATTTTATTATAGAAATAATTTATGATAATGAACAGCAGACCTCATGTTTTCAAGTGCTCATTTCATGTACGCTTCATCGATCGAACCGTGCGGTACGTAACATTAGCATACTCACTCTTTGCATTGTAATCTACTGCGAAAGGAAGAAAGTCGTGACATTCTGGCCTATAAATCGACTGTTCTTTCTTTTCACAAGAATAACGCTGTTCTTTATCATATTTGTTTCTGGATTGACTTTTGCCTTTTACATGTCCTAATAGGAAACTTCTTGCTCTTCTCATGTTTATATATTTACTACAAAATCATGAAAACATGACCGACTTACGATATGCCAATGGAGTAATTGAACAACAAATACCATCGGTACAAATGTTTTCTTATAATTATCTGTTCACTCGCTTTACAAAATATATCGCTCCCCGCCGCAGGAATTGGCAACAATATCGCATTTCACAAGGCCCGCGGCTCAATAAGGTTACAAATATTATGCCATGAGTATAATCCATGGACCTAATGGCTTGGTGTCCGAAATTTTCAATACTCCCCCTCTCTCCCCGGAGTCACAATATATGAGACAATAGGGTTTTAAATTAGGGGAGTTTCGCTCGATCGGCAATTTACTAGTCCAATTCATGGAATTATATAGACAAGGTATGCGTACGTAGTACATTGCAATCGCCATTGGATTTGGACCCAAACACCTAGTAGAACCAATTGCGTGTGGAACCAAAGATGCCTAGTTAGAAGTACAGGCCGAAACGTCGTGGACAATTAAGACTAAGCACATATGTCGATTTGATACGTATGTTGCGTTCTCCATATATGCTCACGTACTACATTTTAGTATGTTCCAACACGTCTCCACTTATTATTAAAGCTTAAATAACCTGTTTATCGACATCCCTATACAACTTAGTTTCATTCGGGATTCGATAATAGCTGAGTTTATCAAAGAAATACTCTGCATTATCAAAGTGATTAAACTGGTGTTTATTCGGTTGATAAAACAGAGTTATTGACGTAATGAATATATGTGTTTTCAAGAAAAACTAAGTTTATATCGAAATTGAATAAAAACTCTAGTTTTATCGAGTGATAAACTTAGTTTTTCGTGGTTCGATAAACAAAGTTTTTCCGATAAAAAATATGTATATAACATGAGTTTATCAAGAAGACTCTGTTTTTCAAGGTAAAAGCAGTAGTTTTTCTGGAAAAAGCTCTGTTTATTCAGCCGATTTAAATGAGTTTCTATTCAATTTGATAAACAGTATGTTATATCAAGAAACTCGGCTTTATAACGTGCATGATTGAATAAACATAGTTTTATCAATTATGAAAAACTCGTTTACGTGTATTTGTCTTTCTCCGTTGTCGATAGTTGTTTCTTCAGTATAAACAGCATTTATTCGATGTGATGAAACCTTGTGTTTTCAAGATGATAAACCTTAGCTTTTACTGTATGCGATAAAAACTGAGTTTATTCGTCGATAAAACAGAGTTCTTCTTTATCGAGTCGATAAACTTAGTAGTCGTCGATTAAACTGAGTTTATCCGGCGAAAACTAAGTTACTAGATGATGCGTTACATACGGGTTGTGCTTTTGCCATTACTGAAGTGCATGCCACGAGACGATCGCGACATATCGAAAGTGGAAATATACTAAAATAAGTGATCGTCTATCCACCATTTCTCAATATCAACGAGATCGAGAGTCGAGATAATGAAACAATAGTCCCACTTGGTGTTAGTATATGGTTAGTACTAAGAGACAAATATGATAGTTAACGTTAGCTAAGCTACAAATTGATCTGAGCGGTAATATTTGATTGGAACTCTCTTATCCATTGGTCCTATGACTTCTAGAGGCGCTAGTGTAGTGTCCAAGCTTATCTCGTATCTTAATAGGCAAATGCATTAATGGAATCCATTATTTCAATCACTGCATCAAACATTAAATCTATTCGCCACTTAAAAATGTAATATTTAACACTCATTTTCTGTGCAACATGGGTGTGATCGTCAGAAAGTGATCTTGGTTCAGCGTATGTAATATAGATTAGTCTTCTTATCGTAGTCTCGTCTTATTTGACTGTACGAGAATCTTATCGTATACATATATATATTTGATGTGTTCTATGCCCCGCCATTGGAAGGATTTTTGCTGAAATTACCGATCATAAAAAACTGTCTATATGTTATCTTTTCGAATTCGAATAATGCTACTTTATAAATGTGAAATGAGACTTTAATGCAGCATTTTTTCTTCAAAATAATGATAAGATCCCGCTCTTTATTAAGCGAAGAGGAAAGGAAGAGGCAAAGAAGATAAAAACAAAGAAAAATACATAAGATAATAACGATATAGAGATAGAGCGTATGAAAGAAAGGTAAAAACAAAGATAATTACACATAAAATAAATAACAATGAGAGAGGAGAAGAAGATAAAAATACATAAGAAATACAATAATTGAGAGAAGGAAGAGGAAGATAAGACACAAGAAATACATATAAACAAATACACAGAGAAGAACGGAAGAAAGATAAAAAACTAATGAAACATACATATAAGAAATAATCAGAACGAGAAGAGGAAAAAAGATAAAAACAAAGAAAATACAAATTAAGAAAAATACAGCAAGAGAGAGAGGACAAGAAAGATGAAAACAAAGAATAACACATAAGAAAGTAATAAATGAAAAGGAAGAAGGTAAAAAAGTAAAACAAGAAATCATAATGAACATCAACAGAAAGAAGAGAGAGAAAGTAAAGAACCAAACATAATACAATAAGAGAGATGAGAGGAATAACATCAACTAGAAATACATAAGAGAAGAGGAGAGGAAATAAACATCAAAGAAATAGCATAAGAGAAAAACAAGGATGAAGAGGAAAGTAAAAGATAAAACCAAAAAAAACAATAACAGAATAGACAGAAGAGAAGAGGGAAAGAGATACAAAAAAAGAAATCTACATAAAAATAAGAAGAAAGAGGATAAGAAAGGGTAAAACCACAAAAGAAATACAATAAAGAAAATACCAGAAGAAATAGAGATAGAGAAGATAAAAACAAAGAAAAAACAAAGAACATTAAGAGAGAAGAGGACAAAAAAGATAAGAAAAACAAAGAAATACATAAGAAATAATGACAGAGAAGAGGAAAGGAATAGGTCAAAAACAAAAGGAAATTACATAAGAAATAAGCCGCCCGACCCCCTCCCGCCCGCTCCGCTCCCTCCTCTGCCTCCTTCCTTGATCTCATCATTTCAAATTTCATTTTCAAAGTTCTTTAAAAAAATCATTAAAGTAGGGAGAGAGAGTTTGGGGCGGGGCGTTACCAATTACTACTGGAATAGCCGAACCCCCCCCCCCCCCCCCCTTACTCCTCCTGGCGCCTGCTCCTTCCTTCGATCTTCAAACTTTCTCTCGTTTTAGACTTGTAAAATCCATATTGTTGAGATCTAGGGAAGGAGGAGGGCGATGTTTATTTCACCCCCCCCTCCGCCCGCCCCCCCTCTCTCAATACTTTAATAATTAACTTTCTATAGCATTGTATAGGAAAAACATTCCCCCCCTTTTTTTTAGACTCCGCCCCGCCCCCTCTTGTCTCCCTTAAATATATTTTGATAGATGTATGTTTGATAGATTGTATGTTTGATGAATAGATGTTGATGAATATGTTTGATAGATGTATGTTTGATGATAAATGTTTGATGAATAAATGTTTGATGAATATATATTTGATAGATGCATGTTGATAACTATATGTTTGATATTTATGTTTGATAAACTTTTGATAGATGTATGTTTGATGAATAGATGTTTGATAGATTTTGATGAATTATATGTTTGATGAATATATATTTGATAGATGCATGTTTGATAACTATATGTTTGATGAATAATTATGTTTGATATGTATGTTGATAAAATATGTTTGGATGAATATATGTTTGATAGATTATGTTGATAAATATATGTTTGATAATATATGGTGATGAATATATTTTCATAGATTAAGTTATTTGATGAATATATTTATGTTTGATATACCGGAGCTATACCTAGGGAGCAAGTAGGGTGACCTGACATGTCGAGAAAAAAAGTTTC